>JAEAOA010002079.1:440292-662562 GCA_016746295.1 Potamilus streckersoni
CCACTCGGGGCTCCAATTTGTTAGCTTCATATGTTACTTCTGTGTTTTCGGCTATTTAATGCTCTTTGACAAGTAGTCAGTTGTTCTATTTATTTTTTTTGGACATTCATCTTCATTGATATGGACTAATTAGATATGAGAAAATCTATATTAAAAATCTTAGAGATTTTAAATTTAAATGAAAGCAAGATTTTACAGTTGATCAAGTTAATAATAAGCTATCTTTTTATATCTTTCATCGTTCTTTTACTGTTTTTGTTTGCAACTTTTGCTATCATTAATGGGTCATCGACATGGTCGCATGCAATGCAAAAGTCCGTTATTTTCTGGAGTTCCGTCCTTATCTTGCTACGATGGCCTGAGAGAGATAGATGGGTTGATGGTTTAATCTGTTAATGTTTGTGTATCTTATGAAGGTTTTTACAGCATGTGTATGCACGTTTCTCGGCAGGCTTACCCAAAAACTTTGCTATTATTATGGAACAGTAGATAAATCCGATGGAAAAACGTTACGACTCAGCAGCAGAGAGGGTGAACCCTACAACAATATATTTGCGACAAAATCGATTAAAGCCTCAGAATGCCAATGGAGCCTTCCTACGAAATCTCATATTTAACCAAAAAAAAATTAAAGGTCCCATCTTAGCGATTTTGTCGCAAATACATTGTCATAACCACACTCAAATTGCTGCCATCTACGTCTACAAATTTTTGCGACAGAATCGATTAAAGCCTCAGAATGCCAATGGAACCTTCCTACGAAATCTCATATTTCAACCAAAAAAAAAATAAAGACCCCATCTTAGCGATTTTGTCGCAAATACATTGTCATAACCACACTCAAATTGCTGCCATCTACGGTCGCAAATATGTTGTCATTTCACCCTCTCTGCTGCTGATTAATACAAATTATTTAACCAAATATTTGATCAAGTCCAATACGATATCGTGACCGAGGGTCGTGTAAATTTATTGTTATAAATCCATATGGGACAGACTGAGCATGACTAAAGTAATTTTTAAATCCATTGAAGTCCATATCGGAACACCATGTCTGCCAAATATTTCGTAGCGTATGTGTATCAACGCCATTGAATACAGCAAGAATATTGCAGTTATCGCGAATCACTTTTGGAATTTGAGTATATCGTTGAGTGACATATATCACGTCAGTGTTTTTATGCCTACCTCGGGAAAATATTCTAGCAGGGTTCTTTTGATTATCTAACATTACATCATCGTACACTACAAGATTGTTTATGTCTCCATCGAGATCTTCTACTGATGGTGCATCATCAATATCAGTAATAAAGTCGATTACACTTTCACCTTTAATTTCTGATGCTTTTTCATTATAATCTTTTAGCACTTCATAGCACCGTTGATCATCTACGGATGGGGCAACTAAATATAATTTATCCCACTTCATAAATCGCATTATCAAATTAAGCAGTAATTGTGTTTTGCCTGATCCAGATGGTCCGATTATAATGGCACGGACAGAATTCGGAAGCGCTGCGTGGTGTTTTACCGGTTCTCTTCTTTTAGTCGCTGAAAAATCAATTATATTCATAACGCTATATATAAATTATGGATCTATATTGTGTTAAGTGTAAACAGCGTACTGATACAACCGATCAGACAACCATTACAACTAAAAACAATAGACTAGCGCTTACTGGTAAGTGTGTAACATGTGGTACAAAAAAATTTAGATTTTTAAAAAAAAGCAACTCGGAGGTGATATTGCCGCAAAACTTGGAAAACTCCCCGGAACCCCATGGGCAAAATACCCCGGAGAAAAACACCTTCCAGGATATAGCTACTGTGGTCCCGGAACGAGATTAGATATCAGACTTGATGATCAAAATCAGCCCCGGCCTGGTGAGTATCCGATAAATGCTATTGATAAGGCATGTCATGCTCATGATGTTGCATATAAAAGCAATAATTTGCAACAAAGACATATCGCGGATGTAAAATTAATTCATGCCTTAAATGCTATTCCCGATAAATCCTTCAAAGAAAAATTGGCTTCATGGTTGGTCAAATCAGCTATGAAAGGCAAATTAGTGTTAGGTGCTGGTAATTGAAAACACCAGTGTTTTTATAGTATGGAATCTATTTATTATTCTCCGAAAGGATACTGGAGGGGTAAAGCAGCAATCAGTAAACTCGCTAACGCTGCAAAAGTGAAAAAATCCACTGCAAAAGATTGGTTATCCAAACAAGCTATATGGCAAATTTATCTACCACCGCCTAAACAAATTAATTATTCTCATTTTGATGTTACCGTACCCAATGAAGTTCATCAGGCTGATTTATTGTTTTTACCACATGACCATGGTTACAAATACGCGCTAACTGTAGTTGATATTGCGAGTCGATTTAAACAAGCAGAACCATTGAAAACAAAGTCAGCTTCTGAAGTCGCTTCTGCATTTGAAAGGATTTATCGACGAGGTCCTCTAAGATGGCCAAATCTATTACAAGTTGATCCTGGCAAAGAGTTTCAAGGTGCTGTTCTATCAACAATGAAAACTCATAGTGTTACAATACGACGGGGACATACTGCGTTACATCGTGATCAGGCAATTGTAGAACGATTTAATCGAACTCTTGCAGAACGGTTATTTGGATATCAATATGCAAAAGAATTCATCCAAGAAAAACGATCTCGTGAATGGGTCCAAAGGTTACCGAGTGTAGTTGCAGCGTTAAATAATGAGATTACTCGAACTATTAATATGAAACCAAATATTGCAATAAAAAAAGAATATATTCCCGAACAACCGCAGCGGGTTAGCACTCAGCCACTTCTCGGTGATGTTACTGTGAGATATTTATACGAACCAGGAGAGCTTGAAGGCGGTAAAAGAAGAGCTACTGATCCTATATGGAGTGTTACTACGCATAAAATTTCAACTATAACGCGATCAACTGGTAGACCTCCAATCTACAGATTGGATTCAACTGCACCTCAGCGTGGTTTTACACGCGAACAACTACAAGTCATTCCGGACGATACTCAATTACCGCCACATGGTCTTAACTAGCTCCGTTACGTCTATTACACTCAAGACAGGTCAACATCACATTGTTTCTGACATGACCAAGACTGTTATTTTTTCTGTCTACGGTGAATTGTCGAGGGTCTTTATCCGAATACTGCCAGTGCATTATACAATTGCAACTGGCGCAGTGATTATTCTGTTGTTCTTTTAATGCGATTATTACTTCAGCATCAATATCAAATTCTCGTTGTTTTTTTTTGTCCTGCTGTTTGTAGCCAGAGAGTTTTTTATTAATGATGCTAATATCAGTGTTATCATCGTTTGCATTAAAATCATCATCGAAAACAATCCTTCGTAGTTGATTTATTCGTCGTACTCTGGACACTGCGAGATAGACTAAATTTGACCATTCAATGCGATTATCAACTATCCAAACAATTGTATCCGTGATGGTCAATCCTTGTGACGAGTGTATTGTTGTTACATAACCAAGCGTCCATGGTGATTTATCAGCGCATAATGCATCTTCTACAGTATTGATATCAACTAGCACAATATCATTTAACACTAGAATCTGTTTCTCCGTCTGGCCTGGAATTTCAACTTCAATATTCTGCTTTCGTGTATCCAATGGTCTATAACACAACGGCACTGGAAACGTTGGGAATTTTTTCTTGTGTAGCTCAAACAACTTTTTCTGAAGTGCGTCTCTGACTATCTTTCTACTTGCTACTACAAAATCATTTGGTTTCCATGTTTCCCAAAAATCATTCAAAGGTGTTTCAGAAATTATTTCACGCGCTACTTCACATTGAATTCTATCGGGTTGTAATCTAATTAGTTTTTTAAACTCACGTAACTGCTCATCGAGTGCTCTATAGTCAGTATCAATTTCTTCGTAATAATCAACAAATCCTTTTAACCAATTATGTGGACTTCTACCAACAAATGGTGGTGGTTGACCATGATCGCCGCACAATATAATTTTTGTATTTTTTTGCAATAACCAATCAAGAAACATTTTTAATACATCTTCTGAAACAGTACATGCTTCATCCCAAATAATAACCGCTGGAATAAATTTCTCACCCATTCGCTCAGGAGTCCAAGCATCGCCCTTGTATCGAAAAAAACTATGATACGTGCAAGCTTCAACATTTCGTTGTTTGATCTCTCTCGCTAGTCTATGGGTTGGTGTGAGTACAATCATGGACGTTCTCTCTCGATATAATTCTATCGCACGTGTTGTCTTTCCAGATCCACCACAACCGTTTAAATAAACTGTTTTATATCTACAAATTGGATCTGATATCGGTGGTGCTTTAGACATAGATTTTTCACTGATAGAATTATCGTTCTTCAGGTAACTACTTTTAATCTCAACGTCTGCTGATTCAGAATAATCGCGTTGTATTTCTTGTTTAATTCGCCATGTTCCCCAAGTCTCTTCGCTATTAGTAAATTTAGTTATCTCTTTGATATATTTTTTATCGACATACATTGAATCAATTGCAACTCTGACTGCTATACTAGGAAATCTATTTATCATTGCAAATAAATTGATAGATGCATAACCCAGCATAGAAGCTCTCAAATGTAGATATGCAGAGCTTTCTCCATCACTGTAAGTAACAATTCTACCTAACTTTGTTTTATTGGACAAAAAGGCTGTTTTACAATTTGCGTATCTATTTTTCTCTACTGCATCTTTAATAACGAAGTCGTATTCGGCATCATCTATAATCAATCGTGAGGAGTGTTTTTTAAAGTTAAATTTTTTTCCACCCTGTGTAAATTTACCGATTATTCTTCGGCCGAGATCCTTTGCTTCATTATTTCGTTGATTAAATATCTTTTTTGACCATTCAATGATGTACTCCTCGTCAGCATCAATATGTTTTCTAGACTTATCGATTATACTATCAAGACATTCTGGTTCTGGTAACCAGACATTGGTTTGTTTTCGATATGAGATAATCGCTTCGCTGACAATCAACGAAACTAACACTTTACAATCAATCATATATCGCAATAACACTATTGGTAACCACATCCTTTCAGCCATGTGTCTACCAATCCAAACATAACAACACGGATGAAGTCCTTCAGCGAATTCAAATGATACTACGCAAGCAAAACCGGTCAAATCAAAATCAGGCAGTGGTCCATTAATAGCAACGCGAGTCATTTCATGTGTGGGGTGTCCAAACCGTTTAAAATACTCACCAGCGAATCCATATCCTAGAAAACTTCCTGGATAACAGGCAACGATATCAACTGATATCATATTCTCACGATTGTACTTAACGTTCCATAGACCGCCATGATAATATTCCAAACAGCTGGATTGAACATCCTGTAAAAACTCTTTTCGTGTTGGTTTCCAATTATTTTTCTTTCTTGCAAAATGAGCTGCAACTGATGGAATTGTAAAACAATTTGTAAGTAACTGTTCGTAATCTTCGGATTTTTCATTAAAAACGCTAGCGTTTTCACTGAGACTTATTGCTAGATTTTTCATCCTATTATGTAGACTTTCAGTACGATATAATTCACCGTTAGGTTTCACAAATTGATTGAATTGACATTCTTCATCTTCAAAACTATGAAGTAGCCATACTGATACAGGGTCGTTTTTACACAAACTAGCAATAGCATCGAATAATCTTTCTTCAGTGAGAATACCATCCTTGATGAATTCTTCTGGGATATACTTCACTGTTCTGTCTCGCGGGAATATTGTAACCACGGATGTCCATGCGTGCTTGTTATGATCAATAATTTTGATTGGAGCTCCGTTTTTATTGTATTTTGATTCGTATAATACTTCGCCAGTTATCGTTAAAACGGTTATCGGAAATCTCAACGACTTTTCCAATCTAGCTATATCGGAAATAGTTGCTCCGTTCTCTTTCACTGTTAGCTCCCATTCATCTATTTTTTTATGTCTTAGATCGGTTAATTTATTCCCACGGAGTGCATTTGTAAAATGTTCTAAGACTCTTTGTGCCACACAGTTGAGTGGTTTTTCCGCTGACGTTGACTGTTTCATTGGTGCTAGTTTTCCAATGTCAGGGTTATTTAACGGATACATCCCATAAACGACTGCTGTTTCTGGATACGCTTTTTCATAGTATGGTTTATCAATTCCAGTTAACAGCCCTGGTCTGGAATAACGGCTAACAATGACTGATGTCCCATCTTTGAGAATTGGAACAAATTTGTCTCTTATAATATATTCGCCCGATTCTAATTTGATAATGAATTTCACTCTGATAAAATACCGTTTATTGCCAAGTTGTGATAGTATCATAGCTGCTGTTTCATCATTCATTCTAGCATCAACAACACCATCAATTCTAAATGTTGACCAGGTGTGTGATGCATCATCCTGTTTAAACTCATGAACACAATCTCGTATTTTTCTAATCAGAATTCTATTAGTTATTCTCTCTTTTGGTACGTCTTCGAGAGTTCTATCAAGATTGAATTTAATATTTTTCCGAGGCTTGATTGCCGATAATCTCTTGAATTCTTCATTCATATAAATAAGACAAGTATTTAAATAGAAAAGTTTGTTTATATATAATGAATCACTGCAAATGGCTTATGATCGGATCAGTAACCCCATGCAATAAATCGTGTAGAGGTGAATTCTGTGGATATCACTTACAGAGTGTCAGAAATAATTCGACAGGCCCGTCCCCATGCATAAATTGTGGGGTGGGTGTGAGAGGAAAATCACAATTATGTATCAATTGTGGGGGTAAGCGGTTTAGAGAATTGAAACGTTATTATGATAAACGAATAAAAAACGCCATCATTGACCCTAACCATGACTCTGTCAAAGACAAAATCATAAAAACCCCTCAAGACTACATTAATAGATTTATAATTAAAGCAAATAATGAATTAGACAAATAGTATTATTATATATAAATGGAGCAAGAATTCAGACCACATCCAATACTCGTTAATTATGAAATATCTCGTAATGGTGTTGTTAGACACTGTAGACTAAAGAAACCAATTGGTTTTGTTAATAATCAGGGATACTTGCAATTTACTGCTGGAGGAAAGGGATATCTCTGTCATAGGGCAGTCTTTGAGTGTTATATGGGACCGATTAAAGATGGCTGTGTTATTGATCACATTGATTCTAATATTCAAAATAACGCGATTTCCAATTTACAGTGTATTTCTCAAAGAGAGAATATAAAAAAAGGAAAGACAGGGACTTGTAAGTCAGTTGGAAAGAGACCAGTACAGTCATTTGATACAGCGACGAATGAAGAAAGAGTTTTTCATTCAATGAATGCTGCAGGAAAATATTTTGAAATATGTATGCCTTCAGTACGAAAAGTTGCTGAAGGGATTTGTCAAACAGCTATCTCAAAGAAAAATGGACATAGAATAAAGTTTTCTTATTTACAAGATAACTCTTAATAATTACTATTTTGTTCCGTATTTCCCCTCATTACTACTGATCGTCACGTGACTATCCTACTTTCGATATTGATTCCCGGATATGAAATTCGTCCGAGAATACATGTGAAATTGGATTGAATTAATGATGTGTGTGATCTCATGTACGTATTTAATGGTTAACTCGGTATACGTAATCAGGTATGTACGGATTTTGATTTTGTGTTATTGTTTCTTGTTTCTAAAGACTGTATTGAGAACAGCAGTTAGGGTTTTGTTGGAAAAACCTATACAGGGTAGACAATTTATTTGACAGAGATCCAAGGCCAGGGGTCTATTAATAGATTTTTTAAAAATCCCAATTACAAAGACGGCGTTAACAGCGTTTGTATGAAAATGAAATTACTTTAAAATTACAAATTAGTGAGGTCAGGGTAGTAAAACGCGCTACATATAGTTTAGTTTTAGTGTGGCTATGTGTAATAAAATTCAGAAAAATATCATTCTCGATTCAAGAAATAGCAGGTCCTGAATTGACAGGGATCCCCATAACAGAGTTATCTTGTCATGTAAATCCATTATTACTACGATTATTTAATCGTAATATTATAGAAATTAATAAAAAAATTGCTATTATTTAACAGTTGTATTTCTTGTTTTAATGTTTTATTTAAATACTTAGCTTCCATTGAAATTACTACACAGTATTCATTATGAAATGCTAGGAAAATAAATACACACCTACACATTGACACTGCAGTATTAGTTCACCTTATATATAATATGAGCCGTAATAAGTTTGGGGCTTTAAAACGAAGCCCACTTTGCCAATTAAAACTCCCACGCCATTGACATGGTGTGGTTGAATTTTTTCAACTGCAACCAGGGTTAATTTCTTGGGTTGCTTTTGATTGGCAAGGTGGGTGTAGGTCCGCCCCGTCGTTTCATGTTTGTATCGTCCTGTACTGTCCCTATCATACCATCCTATCATTTCATTGTATATATACCATCCTATCATTTCATTGTATATATAACCATCCTATCATATAACCATCCTATATAATCGCATTGTATATATAACCTATAATCGCATTGTAAATACTCATTCATTGTAAATACTCATTCATTGTATATATAACCATCCTATATAATCGCATTGTAAATATTCATTCATTGAATCGCATTGTAAATATTCATTCATTGAATCGCATTGTATATATCCTATATAATCGCATTGTATATATGTAATGTATTGTTCAATGTTTGTAAAGAAATCACTTGGATTTCACGTCTAATACCCATATAACCCGCCCTTGAACTCGATTGGGGGGTTAGGGTATTGTATAAGTCTTTAATGTATGTGCCCTTTCTTGCCTCGAAACTCGAATGAGGAAGAGACGGGCATTGTATATGTTTTGTTTTTTTTGTATATAAAAATATTTTAAAGATACAAATACATTAGTAATAATAAATGGAATTTCAAGATATTACATCTATCATCACAGAAATATCAAATTTAAGAAATCAAGGAATCGTACTTTCTGAATTTTTGAATGAAGACAGACTTTTGAATGAATTTGAACAAATTGATATACAATTGAAACGTGGAAGATATGTTCTACCTAAAATGTATTCACTGATAAAAAGAATCCAAAAAGCGGTTAATGCTTCTTTGTATAACAATGATATTAATTTATTCATTCGGCTATTTAGTATAGTTGAAGCCATTAGAAAGAAACTCGGGGAACAGTACCAAGTTCGGTCAGAGATTGCTTTGAAAGTGAAATCTATAAGACGTTTGATTGATGCAAGTGAAACCGACAATTGAAAAATCGTTAGCATTTCCAATAATGACATCAGAAGCATTAACTACCAGACTAGCCCGTGAGAGGTTAGCATTACTGAAAAAGTTTATACCAATTCGAGATAACGTGCGAGATAAACTACAACTTAGACAGCAAGCGCAGACTGACTTTTCTATTGGAAGCGAACAACTTTTTGCCCCTGTAACTAAAGCCACTAAAGATATGAAACTTGCAACAGAACGTGCTATATACGGCGACATCCCTAAAGAGGGAGCAGTACCTATTATTGATGTATTAGGAAAGATTGCTACAGAAACTGAAAAAACTCACGAGGGAATAAAACAGCTTTCAGGTGAGTTACAAACTCAGCGAGAAATACAACAAATGGGTAATATTGATACTGATGATAACCCCGTTGAAGATGCTAGTGTTTCCACTAAAAAAAGTGTTCCTTTTAACGAGAAATTCACTGATGAAGCTATAGAAGAAATCAGACAAATTCAATTGTTGAAACTTGAAGACTATGCGTCATTTGGTGACTTCGCTATAAAAAGTTATTATAACAGAAGGAAATTTTTAAAAGACGAGTATAAAAAAAACACAATAAACAAAGATCAATGGGTGGATTGGATATATAAAATTAATAAAGAAATCACCGGAAATTTAAATAAGAGTGACTTGAATTACCTAGCTTTTCAAATGGGAGTTAATAAGTATGGTTTAGAACAACAACAACAACAACAACAACGAAAAGAAGAACAACAAAGTCGAAGTCGAGGTCGAGGTCGAGGTCGAGGTCGAGGTCGAGGTCGAGGTCGAGGTCGACAATCTCCAGAAATTCAAAACGTTTCCGAATCAGAAAGTACTTCAGGAGAGGGTTATGGAAGTTCTCATCATGATTCTCATATGTGTCCTAGTAATATCATTAATGATATATCACGACTTGAGGTTCTTATGGGAGGTAAGCGAGCTGGAAATAACTCAGTCGAAATAACTAATGAAGCATTTGATATTTGCAGACGATTATTCCAAGGTGGGATAATTGATATTCATACGTATCGAGAACTCTTGGATGAGTTAATGGACGGAATTCCAGGGGAATTTAGTGATTGAAATTGTATTTAGAAATTACAAAGTCATTTCAAATAAGATGATAGTACACTATAATCACAATAAACCAACAAACGTGTATGTAGTGAACTCAAGATTGCCCGTTTATAAGGCATACTACGGTGACGGCCTTGGAAATATCATGGCTGGTTTATTCACAAGAATAGCCCCAAAAGTAGCACCAATTGCTAAACAATTAGCGATGAAAGCCATTGATGTTATTCGTAATAAGGGAATTAACGCTGTTGGAGATCTTGCAGGAACGGCCTTTTCTACCGCAAAGAATAGAATAACGTCATTGGTGAAATCTAGATTCGGACGAAAACCACCACCACCGCTACCTTCAACAACAATGATGCCTGCAAATGTCAGTAAAGTGATAAATAACGCAGTGGAACAAAAACTAGCATCATTAGCAATGACTTCACCAGATAGTAGTAATATTGCAAGTATGATAGCGGGAAGTGGTCTTGGAGGAAATCGAAAAAGAAAATGATTTAGAAAAACGATACGTTTTAGTATAAATGGCATTTAAAAAAATTGCTGATCCAGCGTTTGATATGGCGGCACCGGTGAATAAAGATGATTCTAAAATTAACTATCAGTATTATGCCTATCCTGCAAGAGAGCCTAATCAAAAGGGGAGAGTTGAACTTCAAGTTCAAGATACAAGTAGATACTTTTTGCCGTGTGAGGCGTTTATTGAAGTAG
Organism: Potamilus streckersoni; assembly: GCA_016746295.1. NCBI lineage: Eukaryota > Metazoa > Mollusca > Bivalvia > Unionida > Unionidae > Potamilus > Potamilus streckersoni. The sequence continues at coordinate 451,358 of JAEAOA010002079.1, forward strand.
AAGGAGAACTTGTAACAGATGTTGCAGCTGATACACCATATGGGAATGACCAAAATATCCGAGTTGGTTTCGTAAATAATGGCATTATGGCGCTATTTAACAGTGCAAGATATATCATTGATGGAAAAGAAATTGAATCAATAGAACAAGATGTTGATATTGCAACAACAATAATCGGACTTGCGAGATATTCTGATGATTATACAAGGTCGGCTGGTCCGTCTATGATGTTTGCTAAGGATACTTCTGAACATGCTGACCATATTCAGTTTATTAAAGTACGAACTGCGCAAGCTACTGCATTGGCTGATCAAGAACTCGCAGCTAATCTAGACCGTGAAGATAGACCAGGCGCTGAATTCGACATTTTAAAAAAGGTTAATGGTAATTTCAATCTAGGATTTGCAACACGAAAAGGAGCATTAAAAGGACAACATCGACGATTTTCATGTGCAATTCCGTTACATCATATATTCGGATTCTGTAGAAATGTCAGAAAAGTCATCTATGGAGCAAAGCATACGGTTGTGTTAGTGCGAAAAGAAAATGACAATGATGCAATTTGGCATGATGATGGTGTTGCTGATGATGGTAAAGTCATTTTAAGTAAATTGACTTTATGGATGCCCGTCTTGACACCAGCAGTTACAATAGAGCAACAATTACTATCGTTTATGGACACAGGTGGAAAATCATTGCTAAGTTGGCTAACAACAACGACTGATACGAAGCAGGATAATGTAAATGGCACATTTACATGGCACTTAGCATCAAAACAAGGTGTTTCAGCTCCACGTCATATCTTTATAGCGTTACAGGATGCAAATCGAGTAGGTCGTCAATTATCTAGTCATATGATATTTGATCAATTAGGAGTAAGTGAAGTTTCGTTGAGAATAAACGGACAACAAGAGCCAGCAGAGATTGTACATCTTAATTATGAAAACAACAACATAGCTCGTGTATATCATAGAATATTGTCGTATATGGGTCGTGATCAAAATGTTGATACTGGTTTGCAAATATCGCAAATTGATTTTGAAAAACACTATCCGATTTATTACTTTTCATTGGAACATCTTGACATGATGAGACAATCTGTTGTTGATATATACTTCCAAGCTCGGGTACAACGCCCTGCTGGTATAGCCGATTATAGAGCAGTTGCTGTCATTCTCAGTGATAAATCAATGTTGTTAGAAGGAGTTGGCGGACGAATGAGACTTATTGATGCACCAGTGGAAAACATGTAGTTAGGATTTTCACAATAAGATCAATTGAAAGTGTAAATTACATTTTAGAATAGAATGACATATAGTATTGTTAATGTCCAGTTGACTGATGGTCAGGTCAAGAAATTGAAATCAAAGTCGGCTAAAGAATGTGGAACTACAATAACGCTGAAACCCACTCAAATGTCCGGTGGTGCACATAAATTATCACTGACAGATCGTCAAATAAAACATTTCAATGATGCGCTAAAGAACAAACGAGGAGTTCAAATTGATTTTTCGAAAGCAGCAATCGCCAGTATGATAAAATCGGGTGGAATATTCCCGCTGTTAGCTGCTATTCCAGCATTGATTGCAGCGGCTGCCCCAGCGGTTGCGAAGGCGGCAGCGTTAGGAGCCGTTGGTACTGCTGCAGGAATGGCCCTGAAAAAAGCTACTGGGAAAGGCTATAAAAAAAAGGGAAAGGGTCTAAGACTACCAGGAACTCCACACAATTGGTACAAGGGCACGGGCCTAAGAATACCAGGAACGGCTTATTAGTGGAAAAATCCCTTGGATTTTCACCAATGTCCAATTTTGATTTAATTGATGCTGTAAAATCATTATCAATAAAAAACTTTAGAGGAGTTTTCATGAGAGATCAATTACCGTCAAAACCAATGAAAAATGAAACGGGTATTATCAATCTCGATAACAGCAGCGGAAAAGGAACTCATTGGGTCGCATATGCAATTGATCCACGTGGAATTGTCTATTTTGATTCATATGGATTAGCTCCACCAAAAGAATTCATGCGATATGTATCCACAATAACAAAGTCATCTCCAATTTTTTATTCCACGCTACCAACACAACAGTTAAATGATCCACCGATATGCGGTCGTGAAGTATTAAATGTCCTTGCAGAGATATCTAAATTTCCAAGAAAACCACCACAAGTTGTTGTTAATGAATATACTAGCAGGCAATGGCAAAAACGATAGCGTTATGATTTAGAAAAACGTAGCATTTTCGTATAATGATTGATATTTGGGGACGACCTTTATCAGAATCAAAAAAAACAGAAACCGATAGCAAATTCGCTGTCGAAAGTGTAAAAAAAATAATCGAAGATGAAATCGCCGAGACATTAAATTTGTCAAGTGTAGATCCTGGGGAAATAGTTGTATTTCAAGATCGCCAGGGCAAATTGAAATCTAGTAATGTTTCATTGGATGATGTCTTAATACGAAGACGTGACGTCGTTGAAGATACAATAGCGTTATATTCAAATGATGGAAAACTCAAACCGGGTGTACTCGTTTCTACAATCACAGATGCATTAAAAAATTTAAATGAAGAACTTGAAAAACATATAACAACATATACTTCCCTTCGTAGAAATATTATCAATAAATTCTTTGGAACACCAGCGGTAACCTCTCCATCTCTCGCTGAAATTAAATCCAATTTTGATGAAATTAAAGCTAGTATTAAAAATATTAATGATACTGGATTTAGTATTATTAGAGATAACATTAATAGTATTAAAAAATCTATCGAGGATATTACAAAATTTAAAACAGACAATCTTCCGCTACTTGAAAGAATAAAGATTCCTCATGAGAGAAATATCATAAATATGATATACACAGTTCTCTCTGGATCATTAGATTGGGAACCTAAAAAGAATACAATAACTCTCACTGTGTCAAACAAGGGTATTTATCGATTAACAATAGTGTCACTGAATCAGTTTAATATATCATCATCGACTTCATATGGATACAACAACGTGATTTCAACGACTATTGACGTGGGTGAATACAAACGGTTTACAATAACAAGCACTGATCCTAATTTAAATAAGACATCATTTGTATGGTACATGGAGTTTGTAGCTGATCTAAATTAGAATTTTTAACAATTAGAAACCACTTGAGGTTTTAAAATAATATGATTCCATCATCGCAATATCGCTATGATACCGTCAAAGACTTCTTAACAAAACTCAAAACACTCATTGATGAATATGAAATAAAAATTAAAAAGTATCGCAGGAGAATTACCGCAATTGATGTTACAGTATACTCGGTATCTGGTATAATGGCCGGTGCTGGTATTATACTATCTTCAGTAACAATGGTAGCTCCGATTGCTGTCCCAATTGCTATTTCCGCGGTGACAACATTTGCTGGACTTGCAAATGCTATTACTAAAAAAATATCCTCGTGTTCTCAAGAAAAACTTAACGACTATATAGTAAAACATCAAGCAGTATCTAACGGTTACTCACAATTATCCTCGTTGATGTCATCATCGATTGATGATACGATAATTACCGAAGACGAATTCTCCGCGATGATACGTATTTATGATACTACGATTAAAAACGCTAGCGTTTTTTCATCTATTGCAAAATTAGACATTGTGAATAATAATAATGTCGCAAGAGATTCAACTACTTCAGCGGATAGCAGAAAATACCACTCCGCGGAAAACAAGTATGATATCAATATCGTCAACAAACCCTAAATTCAGTGTGAATTTTCCCTCGCCTGTTTCAGTAAAGGAAATCGCGTTGGCAAAATTACGAGTGTATCATAGTTGGCCTAATATCAGATCGGTTCCATTTGGCGGTCAGAGACCTAATAATTCTCTGGTGTTTGCATATAGGAATAAAAAAGATGACACTCCAGATTGGATCGTTGTTTCAATACCAACTGGGTCCTATCAAATTGAGCAAATTAATAATGAATTACAACGTAGAATAAAATCCATTACTAAAAAAGAATCAAAAATTGCGATAACAGTTCATGAACCAACACTATCATCTACAATTGAAATAGGCTCTCCTGGGTACGTTGTAGATATTTATAACAGTTCAATAAGAACAGTATTAGGATGGCCCGAAGATCCACCTAGAAGTGCTGGTAATTCCACGCCCGAGCCTATAAAATCTGATTATGTCACTGATGAAATAGGACCTGACAATCCATCACGAACATATGATAATTTCGAAGAATTAGATTTAACAAAAGTTTACAGAAAAAAAATATCTGAAACAGAGACGAGCTATGCTTTTGGAAGTAGTCGTCGTCCTATTGATTTTGAAAAGAAAGGTTATACTGTTGCGCAAGTAAGCGTAGATAGTAAATTTTTTCCCACCTTTGACCTTTCTTTTCTCTACATGATCAAAGATTTTTATTTGTTGCTACACTCGTTGAGATCCGGTCTTCTTACAAAAGATGAGTTTACCAGTGTGGTCGCGGCAGCCAACAGAATCATCAGCGACATGGAAAAATATAGATTAAGACTTATCAGTGTTTTTACTGATGAAAATTCTCCAATATATCGAACAATTGAAGCTGGACGTTATAGGGGCGGCCTAGCAGGTAATCCAAATTATAAACTCCCAGGATATAACGCACCTGAACTAAAAAATCTACTCAATATCGTCATCGACGAAGGATTTAATAAAATCTATCAATCATGGAAAGATAGCCAGCCGAAGCCTATTATCCTCACTCATAATAATTCTCCCGACGGCGACGGTAGACATATCGCACCGAACAATGTGGATATTTCATCGGTGATCGCACTTAATTTAACGTGTGATGTAATCGAAGGAAGTTATCAAATTAATATGGAACAATCAAATCAAGCCCGACAGGGTTACATTCTTTATTCATTTTCACCAACAGCACCCCCCGGATTTTTAATTGTTGAGAATCCGACTAATCCAGTCTATATGCAATGTCAAAATGATTCACTAACTAGAATTAATTTTACACTCACCGATCAGTCAAATAATTTAATTGATCTACGTGGTGAAGTATTATCGATTAGTCTGTTTGTGAAAAGCTAACAAATATCGGTTAAATAATTTGTATTAATCAGCAGCAGAGAGGGTGAAATGACAACATATTTGCGACCGTAGATGGCAGCAATTTGAGTGTGGTTATGACAATGTATTTGCGACAAAATCGCTAAGATGGGGTCTTTATTTTTTTTTTGGTTGAAATATGAGATTTCGTAGGAAGGTTCCATTGGCATTCTGAGGCTTTAATCGATTCTGTCGCAAAAATTTGTAGACGTAGATGGCAGCAATTTGAGTGTGGTTATGACAATGTATTTGCGACAAAATCGCTAAGATGGGACCTTTAATTTAAGGCTCAATTGGCATTCTGAGGCTTTAATCGATTTTGTCGCAAATATATTGTTGTAGGGTTCACCCTCTCTGCTGCTTAACTCAAGCTAGTAGGTATATTTCCAAGATATTTAGCCGAGACGTTTTGTCGAACAGAGGATATTCTTTAGGACTTGTTTCTTGGCTCCCTAGTAGTGACATAAACGGTTGTAATTTCGATCACGTTGCTTTCTTGTGTGCAATCCACGTATGAAATTAGAAAATACATGATTCCTAACTTACAAATGCGCGGATAACAAATAACATACGAACAAGCAAATATATAACACCTCTGTCGACAATGCCTTCCAAATTCACAACTGCGTTTTGAAAGGATGATACTAAATCAAAAGGAGTTTAAAGAAAGGCAAAATATAATGCAACTTTATAGACATTTATTATGAATGTGTTCTTAACTAAAGATTTTTTAAATTTTTTTTTAGGCCATTTACATTTTCATACAAATTAAAAAAAACAAAACAAAGAACAAACCCGAGATATTGAAATCACAGTAGTTGAAGTTCAACTTGTGTGCATGGGTGAAAGATTATTGTTTTTGAAAAAAATAACCATTCTTCATTTGATTTAAATTCTGCACAGACCGCTCTGGTGGCCTAATCGTTAGAGCGTCCGCATCGGATGCAGGAGATCGCAGGTTAGAACCCCGGCCGAGTTATATCAAAGACATAAAAATGAAATTAACAGCTGCCTCACTTGTTGCTCGGCATTAAGAGGTTACTGTTAGGACTGGTCGGCATGGTGTCAGGATAATGTGACTGGGTGGGACATCATGCTACATGTCTGCGGCATGATGTTCCAGTGCTAGACATCACTATAAACTGCCACAATGCAGATATCATAGGAATATGATTGAAATTTGTTTAAAGCTACATTTAAAATCCAAATCTCTCTCTCTCTCTCTCTCTCTCTCACACACACACACACACACACACACGCACTTCTTCACAGTAAAGGGTTGTGTTTGTGTGTGTGTGTGTGTTAAAATGTTGGTATAAATATGCACATGTAATACTTGGTAACTGAAATATTTCATACTTTCATTTCCATATGGTTTAATTTTACTTATTCGTTTGTATTCTTGATAACTTCAAAAATTGACTATTGCATCAGTATTGCCTAACAATAAACATATATATTTATACCACATATAAACATATATATTTATACCACATATAAACATATATATTTATACCACCCCAAACATGAAGCAAATATTACCATTACAATACATTCAAAGTAAAACCAAGAAAAAATAAATAACAAAAATATGATTATACAAATAAAATTTTATTGAAGAAATTCTGATGAAGGAAATCATGAAAAAATATAAGTCACAAAATAAAACAAATTTTACGCTAAAACATCCACAAATTATTCTACAAAATAACTAAGTTATCAGTGAGCTCACAATATACACCTGCATCTTTCTCATACATTTGCAGTTTAAATCAACAATGAATACAAGTAAAGTTCTTAAAACAATAGTGATTAAATGTTAACGAGTGAAGCACACACATGCATCAAAAGAAGATGCAATCACAGTTTGACAATTAAACAGTACTTTTAATTAGCTGCCAGACACCATTTTTTTAAAATTTAAATAATTGAAAACAAGTACCAGTTTCCAAAAAATATCATTCACTGCATCTTTATATAATGGCTTGTAGCAACTAATGAATTAAAGAAAACTGGTACCCCATTAAAAATGCCTTCCAAGTAGTAAAAAGCAGTCATGGAGGATGGAATGAGGGAAGAAGGAATCCCAAAATGAAGTGCACATAAAACAATGTTTTATAACTGGGCTAAATGCAAAAAAGCCCATGATCACTGGAGCATGAAAATAGGTCACTGTGATGATATTAGCCTGTGATGAGAGAGCACCCTCCAAAATGACTGTACATGAAACGGAATTAAGAGAAACAGAGCTAAATACAATTGTATAATGTGTATCCCTGAAACACAGAATGTAGGTCATTGTGACTTATTAGCTCCATTCAAAATGAATTTGTATATAAAACTTATTAAATGTACATGCCATGGTCTTACTATGGCCAACCTGTAAGTAGTAGCAAATCCAATTAAACTGAATGCAAAATCTAACTGTAATTGCTTGAGCACAGAAATATGACCCACTTATTCCTGTGTTGATTAGTACCATCTAGGATGAATATATCCATCAGGTTTGATAACTGTTCATAAAACAATGTCAGAAAAATTAAGCTAAATGTAAAATTTTAATGTAATCACTGGTGTGTGAAAAGTAGGTTGTCATGATCAAATTTTGCCTATGGTGAATAGTGACCTGAGGTTTAATGCACCTATCAAGTTTCAGGTTGTCCTTATAACGGTATCATGGAAAAACAGCCAATACAAGAATTCTATGTGGACACCAATGTCGTTAAAACATGATACCCCTCAATATGACCTGAGCTTCACAGATGAGACAATAAAGATAAAATAAAAGTTAAAGAACAGGAATATAAACATAAATTTAAAACACCATGATTAAAACATTCACAAAAAAGTGTTAATTGTATTGTAAATTTAAAAAAAGGAAGCAGTGTATTACTAATCTCACAAGTTTAATATACAGTACATCTTAGTATGGATAGGTATAATACTGGGCATAATTAATTCCAAAGACAATATTAATAATATTTTTTCAAATTTCTATACCTTTTTGGTAATACCATGAAACACCTGCATTATAGGCATGATCTATCCAAGGAAAATTTTTTAAAATAATGAGTATTGTGTGATGCACACCTCATTTTGAAGAATAATACTCTTGTAGATGCACTCTATCAAAACTAGTTGGTGAAAACTCCCCGATTACATTCTGTGAGATGACAATGATAACCTGAAATTTACTTTTGCCACCAGTTAACTATTCTTTTGAAATATTATATTTTATTAGGTAATTGTTTTCAGCCAATCAGTGAGTTGCATTCTTTTAAATACAGTAATTAAAGATCACCACACACAAGCTTGTTCCATGGCTCTTAAAATAATTATTTGTCTGTGACTATTAACTGAGAAAACAACTTTTTTGATAGTAAATGAATACAGAAATGCTGGCTGGAATGTTATGCTATCTGTGCTAACATTTAAACCTGAAATCAACTGTTTAAATTCAAACATAAGGGCTGATAAAGATCTCAATAATAACAATATATTGGCATCATGTGATTTACCAAATATATTGAATTACATCATGCAAATTACCAAATAGATTGTATTACATTGTGTGATTACCAAACAGATTAAATTACATCATGTGAATTACCAGATTGAATTACATATGAATTACCAAATAGATTAAATTACCAGAGATTGATTTACATCATGTGAATTACCAAATATATTGAATTACATCAAGCAAAATACCAAATTGATTGTATTATATTGTGTGATTACAAAAAAAATTAAATTACATCATGTGAATTACCAGATTGAAATAAATCATGTGAATTACCAAATAGATTGAATTACATCATGTGAATTACCATAATAAATTACATCATGTGAATTACCAAATAGATTGAATTACATCTAAATTACCAAACAGATTGAATTACATCATGTAAATTACCAAATTAAATAACATCATGTGAATTACCAGATTAAATCATATCACGTGAATTACCAGATTAAATCACATCATGTGAATTACCAAAAATATAAGTGCCTCCTCCCTTAAAAAACTATATATCTACAGACAGTGTCCTCGGGTGAAGTATAAGAGTAGATATGGGTGAACACAATAATGAAGTAGTAGTTTAATTTCTATGGATCTTCATACTTGGAATTGTTTAGGAAAAGGTGGCAAGGTAGAGGGTTAAACATACAAATGTTCTTGCATAACAAGAAAAAAAAAACATTATAAAGACTTTTTTTTTCATTGTAAAGCAAGTAATTCATTTCAAGGTTTCTTACTTGCCTACACTGTATATATTGTATTAAAATTTTGGTATTTCTGAACCCGAAATGCTATATGACTCTTGAGTTTTCAAACAGTACTCCTTAATTTATGCCAAACAGTAATCTTTACTTGATTTTTAAAACAGTAATCTTTACTACATTTGTCAAAGAGTAATATTTACTAGATTTTTGACACAGCAATCTTTACTAAATTTGTCAAAGAGTAATCTTTACTACATTTTTTAAAATAGTAATCTTTACTAGAGTTTTGAAACAGTAATCTTTACTTGATTTTTCAAACAACGATCTTTACCTGAATTTTTAAACAGTAAACTTTACTTGATTTGTCAAACAGCAATCTTGACTTGTTTTGTCAGACTACTTGTTTTCTCAAACAGCAGTCTTTTATACTTCATTTGCCAAACACTAATCTTTACTTTATTTGTATAACAGCAATCTTCACTTCATTTGTCCAACAGCAATCTTTACTTAATTTGTAAAATAGCAATCTTTACTTCCTTTGTCAAATAGTAATCTTTACTTCATTTGTCAAACAGCAAAGTCTGCTAAAATTTGCTCATAAACTAGAACTGTTTCTATGTAAAATTTTGAAACAACTTTCAGGTGGTTTATTTTATCAAGTACAACATGGTATAACTCATTTTATACACCAGTATATTAGCTAGAATCTTGAGAACATAGTCATCAGGCTTTTCCCAAATACCTTTAATCCAATATATCCCTTATTATACCGATAATATGTGCAAAAGGGCACCTCACCCAAAGCACTACCCCAGGAGGAATAATCAAAATTCTAATGTTGTTGAGTATAGATACAAACCACAAGAGATTATAAGTTTTAAGCTGTATCATGAACTGTTTAAGTCAGGGTGACATTACATATGCATATAAATACAGCTGGATAGGCACCTGATCTCAACATTCCAATAAAAATTAAGTGGTAATAAGCCTTTTCTTTATAATCTGATGAAAGTAGATTACTATTCAAATTTTACCAGTCAACTAAGTCAGAAATGCCAATATGCATAATTTCCATGCAGTAGGAGAAATTATTGGTAGGAAAAGTTTAGGAAAATGTTTGATGATCAAGAAAATATTCTGCTTCAAAATATTAGGAGTGTTTATTATGATTGTAGTGCTTAGTACTAAAACTTTCAAGAAGATTTTTTAAAGTTAAATATTTAACATGCTGGTTCCATTTTCCATGCAATGAAAAATATCAAAACATTTTGCAAAATCATAGTAGAGATAATTCATTCAAATAAATTTATTTATGCAGGTTTAGAATAAATTTATTGTAAAGATTTTCACATTCAACTTATATTTTCTAAGAGTTAAAATTTTTATATATTCCTTGTGACACAATTAGTATACACATTTGTCTTTATTTAAGTCATGCATTTAAACCTATTTACATACAAACATTAATAAGCAACATAACCATGTCAAATAGAAAAAAATTCCAATACAATTACTGACATTGTGATAGATATAAATAACACAAGCATAACTCTTCAAGTTTAACCTCAAACAAATTAACATCTTCAAAAATGACTCACATATAAACCAATTTGTAACAGTACAATGAAACATACAAATCCACCTGCTAACAACACAGCAGTTGTCAAAGAATATAGAAAAAAATCACATTTAAGACAGGCTGTTAAAGTGAAGATTTTTAAATCTGATCCATTTAACATGCCTTTAGTTAAACAATAAAATGGTATCACAATTGCATCCCCTTGCCAAAATATTTAAACTCTTATTAACACTGGGATGTCCCAGTGTCTGCACAAGCAATAAGCTGTCCCATTGTCTGCACTGTGTCATAAGCAATAAGCTGTCCCAGTGTCTGCACTGTGTTATAAGCAATAAGCTGTCCCAGTGTCTGCACAAGCAATAAGCTGTCCCAGTGTCTGCACTGTATTATAAGCAATGAGCTGTCCAATTCTGCATTGTCTTAAAAGTTAATTTCTCTCTTCATACACAGATAATGTTTATGTTTTGAAATTGAATAAGCACCTTGATAGTTTCTAAGTTATGAGGCAATGGCAATACCCTTGTTCCACAGCAAGAACCAAGACCTGTATTTGATATATAGGTGCATTTATTTTACAATTTCTGTTATATGTCCAGTCAGAGGGTGTGGATCTCAACAATTTCCAAATTTGACCTGAACAAAAGTCTGTTGATCCAGGGCATGATTCAGGGTTCATAATAAATATATGCTCCATGGCATGATTTAGGGTCCATTCTAAATATATGCTCCAGGGCATGATTTAGGGTCCATACTAAATATATGCTCCAGGGCATGATTTAGGGTCCATACTAAATATATGCTCCAGGGCATGATTCAAGATCCATACTAAATATATGCTCCAGGGCATGATTTAGGGTCCATACTAAATATATGCTCCAGGGCATGATTTAGGGTCCATACTAAATATATGCTCCAGGGCATGATTCAAGATCCATACTAAATATATGCTCCAGGGCATGATTAAAGATTAACACTTTCAGAAGTAATTTTAAAAAATGTTCAAACTGTTAAATGCATGGAATGAGACCAGCACCTGCAATATCCTAAGGTTTCAAGTTAGTATCTTTAGTGGATACTCTATATTATGAATACAAAGATGAATGGGCAGCAATACATATGGGCAGTATAACACATTCCCCCACCCTTATAAAAATAAGCACAGGAATAATTGACGTGAAAGGTCCTGCCTCTGAACAATATTGTAATGCAGCTTTTTTTTTAAATTCGCTAATAGTAAATCTAGTATCAAAATAAAGAATTTATGCATATAGTAGTAATATATGAAAGTTTTGACTAAACACATTAGCTAATGGAGGTTTAAAAACTATGTGGCTTTCAAAAACTCTATCAGAGAATCTTAATGTCAGTATTGGTGACAGAAATGTGAACCAATGTCTAATAATTCACAGGCTTATCTAAATAAAGGAAGGTAGAAAATGACTAAAAGCAATTGAATATTTATTAATAGCCACACTGGTTTAATGCATATAAAATCTTAATCAATATAAGCTTAACAGTGTGAATAAAAACAGTCAATATACATCCATTAAAAAACATACAAAGAATTTTGATGCACACCATATATACTTGCTTAAAAGTCCTGTCCAAATTCAAACAAAATTGACACTGATCTGTTGTCTTATAATGTGCAGGCAGATAAGGGTCTACATTGTTTGTTTTACTGACTACTCGTAACACTCTACTAATCATGACATGCAATATTCAGTTGGACCTGTCTTATAAGCAAGCATATACAATATCCCATCCAGATTTAGCTGCAATGTGGAAATTATCAAGTGAAATATGTTAATCGTGTAAACAGTAAAATCTGCAGCAGAGTTAAATAAAAACATGGATTTAGAAAAAAATAATGACAAAATAGTTTCCAATTTATTTTACATAATAAATTGCTATGTGGTAGACATGTTCTTGTACTTTAAGATGCCAAACTGTCAATAAATTTTGAAATGACTGATTATTTGCTTACTACACCCTGTATACAACCTGTAGCTTGATTAGTATACTGTATGAAATATCAATATATAAAGAACAAGACCTTTCAAACTAACAGGACATTTTCCCTGATGCTTTAAGCCCATGATCTGCAGCACCTTAGTGACTTTATCCATGACCAGTGGGAATGAAGTTATTAATCTATACCTCAGCCTGAAAAAAAGTGCAGGTAAAATACAGTTATAGCTTCACACTAAAACTTTTGTAAATATTATAAATATTACCATGATTATTATCCAAATGCTAGTTCCATGTTTCACAAAAAAATACTACATCACTAACATCAAAATAAGCAATTGTGACAAATATTTTATAATCTAGTGATTTGTATTATGATTTATCTTTCAATTAGTTTGTTCTAATACATTTGCCTACAGTCATGTACCCTGATACCCTGCATCACAGGGAATATAACGTCAATGTGGGAGTACCATTCTCTATAAATGGGATATACTGGTATTATATTGGCAGTTTTCTTGTTATAATTTAGGAGGAATGAGATCAGTCAGACAAACAGTATTTATCAAAGTAGTACTTCACAAGTGATAAAAATGAATCATGTCATCAATCTGTAATCTGTTGATCAGCATGACCATGGCCTCCATGTTGATCCCAGTTCTTAAAGCACTGTTATACAGCTTTATGACCTTAATCCAAGGTCAAAAGATCAAGAATATGTATTTTAGAATAATTTGTCTTATCTATAATAAGACAACTGAAGTTTAATCAATTCATCAAGTTGTTAATGAACTTGCAAGAAACTTAAAACTAAAACTCTATTGCAGTTTATTTTTATCTGTGATCTTGACCTCAAGGTCAAATGAGTGAGCATGTGTACTGCATAAGTAATTGCCTTTGTTTTATGATGTGATGCCCCAAGTATGAACAGAGTCCATTGAGGGGTTAATGAAATATAAGCAGTCGGAAAAGTTTAACCAAAACTTTATTGTCCAGCTTCTGCTGCTGTGACCTTGATCTAAAGATCTAAAGGGTGAGCATCTATGAGTACCATGATAAGTCCCGCTTGCTTTATGATGAAACAACCCAAACATGGATAGAATCCGTCAACTTATAGAGACAGAATCCATCAACTTATAGAGACAGAATCCATCAACTTATAGAGACAGAATCCATCAACTTATAGAGACAGAATCCATCAACTTATAAAGACACATCAACTTATAGAGACAGAATCCATCAACTTATAGAGACAGAATCCATCAACTTATAGAGACAGAATCCATCAACTTATAGAGACAGAATCTATCAACTTATAGGGATTTAAGATGAAACATCCTAAACATGGACAGAATCTATCAGCTTACAGGGACAGAAAATATCAATTTACAGTGATTTAAGATAAAATACCCCAACATGACTGAATTTAATAAATTACAAGGATTTACAATGGTAAACAGTATTGGAGCCTCAATAAAACTGACAATACTAAGCCTTGTTTTAAAAATGACTTATCTGTTTCACTAACATGGCATCAACAATAACCAGAATAAAGAGAGTACACAGTCTATATATAAGAATCATTTTGGAGTTTATAATGGCAACAGTAAGCTTTGGGCATCATGCAGAGAACAAACTCAGACTAAAATGATCTTGACAGTGTATTATGAAATGGCAGATCTGGGTCTGTGCACATTGATTTGTCTTGTAAGAGAGTACATACAGTATATATAAAATACACAATCATCCTGTTGAAGGTAACCTATCAAAATATGCAATGCAGAATCACTAATATCAAAAACTTATTACAGAATAAACATGTATTTCAAAGCTGATCTGAGCTAGTCAGAAATTACTAAAATATAGAATGGAGAAATATGTATAGCCACGTGCTAAACAGAAATACTTAACCTGTGTCAGTAAAGTATCAAATATAAGTTACTATTCTTTGAATGTAAGGATCTATAACTTGTCACAGATTGATCCAATAACAAGTTTCATGGTTACATAACGCCCAATAAATGTATGTCAACCATAAAAATCTCAATTATGAAAGTCAAGTCACAAAGTCCTCTTCTTGCAATAGTGCTGAAGTACTTATCAAGATGATCCTAGTTAAAATATAAATTTAACCAATGGCAACAAAATGTGAAATATGGATCACTCTGAACCCAATTTTTGATGATAGTATAGTCACATCAAATGCATTCCCCATAAAGATTCAGGATTCTAGGTATGACAGCATTGAGAAAAAATGCATAAATGCTATTAGGTCATAAAATAAATGCAAAAGTTGAACTTAAGCCTGTAAAATATGAAATGCAGGCCACAATCTTCTTTCTGTCGCATGGATGTTGTGCTAATGGATATGCATGCACTCAAAACATTTGATGATTTTAGCAAAAGCAAATTCATCATAAACTTGAAACACAAAATGTAACTTAAGTCAGTGAAGCATAAAATATTTATCAAAATGACAAGCTATCCTTCTGATGACAATGCGTATGCAGGGTGCCAACAAATTTGCACTGAATGCAAAGACTTGAATAAGAATGTATGGCCAATATACAAAGTTTAGTTCCCCCCCTCCTGATGGCAAGTGCTAGGAATCATACTTATACTCTTAATTGCACCCATGGACCTACAAAGAGATAATAGCTGTGACAAAGCAAACAAACTTTCCAAATGCAATAGATCTTCTGAACTACCATCTTCATAAAGGAAAACTAATACAGGATCCAAGCATGACAAAAAATGTAACAACAAGTGTAAGAACTAGCCACTTTTGAGATCTTTGGATATTTTCTTCAAGGTAGTCAATGTAAACAAATAAACAATTACAAGCACATTCAAACCCGGTTTTCTCGACGTCAGGGGTGTAAAAAAATGTCAACATAACCTTTCACGAGCCATCCAGGTTCATAAAAACTGGTAACATAATTTTTAAGATGTCCTTGAGTATTACTCCCATCTCTTGCTCTTGTGTTTATCTGGAATCCCCTTCCATTGCATGTTACAATAAAATACACAAAATGCTTATTTGATAATAAAATGAAAGAAACTAACCTGGTGTTATTATTTATTCCTTTTTTATCATCATGAGCAATTTATTAAAGAAAAAATATATGAACTCCCTATATCACATGTAGTGTATGCATTCATATTATTTTATTGCAAAGCAAACCAGCCCAGCAAATTGACTTTGAAATTCTTTTAAGTGTGCTGATTCTTTTATTCATTTTTTTTCCAGCCAACTGTGGTTTTCTTTTAAAGGTATTCACAGAAAGTTTGCAAATAAATTAAAACAATGGAAGCCAATTTTTCTGCCAGACCGAAGGAAGAGATATTTCAGATAAGAAAACAAAACAAAATTAAGAAGAGCTCAAGACTGAAAACTAAATTATGGGACCTTGACTGCCATGGTATAGAAGCCAAGTGCCTGAGACTATCCATTCCCATGCATATATACGCTTGTATATATAAGGTGATTTTCTGCCTAGTTATAAATTTCTTCTGTTTATTTTCTGTTGACAAGTACATGTATATGTTGTTTCATGAAATGGCTGAATGCATAAAAAATGAAATTGTTTGTGGCAAGTGTCACTGGTGCCGAGCATATGTAAGGAAACAAAAGTGCTTTTGAATTGTTCGTTACAAATCAGCAGCAGATTAAACAAAAGCAGACTGATATTACTTCATATTTGCTATAAAATATAATGCAGTGCAGATCATGATGTTTATAATACCTAGATATTTTTAAAATATTGCTGACATGTTTGGCTTTTTTGTCATAAATAAATCGTCATGATATTACGTGCATATGGAACAATTTCATGACTTTTGAATATTAAAGCAATCAACAATTTTTCGCCTGCACATTGATTAATAATTTAATTACTTGTATCTCCTCAATTGTTGTTTCTTTTATACATGTATTTACAAACATAATTCAGATCTGAAATGTACCTTAAGAAGCAAAAGCGAAAAATATAGCTGTCATGAAGCTGACATCTATGATTCTGCGTTTTCGTAATATAAAATTACATTGTAATTTGTGCACACTCATGTCTTTGTAAACCCTTGAATAAATTATGTAGTGAACATGATATATTCTTAATAAACTAACTGATTAAGCTACTCTTAGGAACCAAAGATAGAAAGAATGCTAAATAAACATGTGACTACCACCGTAACTTACCAAAATTGTGCGTGAAAATTGAAAATTGATCGCTTTGCTGACCATATCTTATATAATTTCTTCATGATTGACTTTAAAAGGTTGCATTTCATCGAATTAAACGGGTGCACATGTCACTTCAGACCAAAACTTAGGCCCGCCATAACTGGGTTATCAACTTAACAGAGGATATATATATATATATATATATATATATATATATATATATATATATATATATATATATATATATATATATATATATATATATATATATATATATAGATATATACACACCACTCCCTCGATTACTCAGGCCCGAACTCGCAAACTCACTTATAACGCGGTGTCCGGCATGGCTCCCAATTTTTTTCCAAAGAAAAAATATTTTAAAATGTGTTGAAAGTGACAAAAGTTGTGAAAAGAAATGGTAAATTGAACCTTGATACATAGCTAGTTTTTATCATCGAAAATGGTGACTATTGCCCATAAAGATAGAATCCATATTGTGAAAAAACTTCTAATAAGATATCACATTTTATGTTAGGTTTTTTTTAAAAATAGAGAACTAGTTGTCAATACTCTGTAAATAAACAACGATCAATGAAAAATTCTGGTAAATGCTAACATGTGGCAACAGAGAATGAAATAAACACCAAATAAATGTCTCGTGAGGTGAAATTCACATTATAATCCTTTAATTTCGCCTCAACACTATAATCGAAACATACATATTCTCTTATATGAAAACATGAAAAGAGTCAGTCGACCGTCACATCAAAACCCGTGAGTACTTCCGTCAGACCCTAATTACATGCCAGCTTTGTTTCCATCAACAGCTTGGGGAAGTGTTTCTTGCAATAAAAGATTCAATTAAAAAAGACCTGTGTTGTTTTATCACTTTGAATATGTCTTTTTTATCGAATCAAACAAGGCAAGTACAATAAAATAAAGTTCAAAGGCATGCCAATAGGAGCATAAATTCTTGTATTCATTACCATTCTCAAATTTCATTTTATTTTAACCAATCAAAAACTTTTTCACATTTTTAAAATATGTAATATCAGTAATGTATCCTAATAATTTGTAAATGTGGCCATGGAGAGCAAAAGAATTAAGCGAAAGGTGTACTCAGTGACTGAAAAGCTGTGCATCATTGATAGGGTTCATAATGCCGAAGCGAGATCAAAAATTTGCAATGAACTAACCATTGATGAGTCAATATTTAGAGGCTGGCTTAAGGATGAGCCGAAACTTCAAAATTACTTACATGATGTTGATTCAGATGAAGGGATGAAACGAAAACAAGCATGGACTGCAAACTTAAACGAATTACAGGATGCTGTGTACATGTGGTTCACACAGCAGGTGTTATTGTGTTCTAATTTATGTCGTTTTTAAATTCTGAGGCCCATTAAATTCATGTTGGTAATGGTTAACCCATGTGAATTTATTTTTTTCTTCCATTTTACTTCTACCGTATTAAAATTCTACACATTGTTTGATCGACATTGTTTTCTCAAAATGTGTTGATCTTTTGTATTTAAAAAAACCTCTACTTTGGATCAAACAATGAAAATAGAATTCATACCATTCACAAAAAAAAATTAGTGACATATTACACAACGTGTGAAGTCGTACATGTGCTAAGCGAATGGAAACCATGTGGAATAATGTTTTGATGATCTCTTCAATATGCTGTAAAGTTATCCTGAAAAAATAATGTTATTCAGTGAGGAAAAAAGATTAAAAGTACATCAATATGAAGAGATATTTATTCACTGTTAATATTAGCACGATTATTGAGTATTCAACACTGTAACATGCCAAGCCAACCCCACCCCCTTTTGCCGCTACATCTTTCCCTTTGTTAGTTTTTTTGAAACTCGCGCCCTCGCTTATATTGTGGTCGATGTTTTTGGACCCCAATGTCCGTGAGTTATCGAGGGAGTGGTGTTTATGTATATATATATATGGGAACACTGACACTGACCTTGATGCTGGCACCTGGGATAGCACAAGAGCTCTTCTTTACAGAATAGAGGTGAGCTAAGAATAATTGCAATTAACTTCCATTAGTAACATTTCTTAAGTTAATATCATTACTGCTATTGTGGATTAGTCAATGTTAATTTTGTATTCTACATTGACCTACTCAAAGGCATTTCTACTTACCCTTGCCATTGGCCAGAAATGTTCCATTGGTTGCCTTCCATGTTCAGAACCTGAAAAAAGACAATGTAGTAAAGGTAGTGGACCTTCATGGATTATATCACACAATCAATTATGCGACTGAACAGTCCAACACTGAAGAAACTATGGTCTCTTTGGTAACAATTTTAATCAAATGTCATCCATATGCCAAGAATTCATGAAAAGTAAACTTTTTGTAATATATATCTGTCCTATGAAATTTTATGTCATCATATCAATTTGTGAGCTAAGATGATTTTTTCAAAATAGGGCTGATATAAAAATAGAATCAGTTTGCATGTTTTCCAATTGTTTGTGCCCATGTAGTTAAATTATAAACCAGTTCTAAACATTAACACACTTCTGACAAATCTAAAATTTTCATATGAAACATTTCTGTCATTCAGTGTACATATTAAATGGATTTTTGTTTCAATACAAAGTTTTTTTTAAGAATGGTAAGTCTTCTTGGATGATAGTTAGTGACAAATTCCAGAACCATTTTCAAATCTACCTAACTGCATGATTTTTTCTGTAAAATCTATTTTCCAAATATTTTGGTTGTGATTTGCAGCAAGGCCATGCTGAACCAAATTAAATATGGCAGACTTGCTGGGCCTGTCTTTCATACACTGTGGAATTACATGTTTACATGATTGGAAATTGATGGGATACTGTTGCAGGGCATTAAATATAAAGAGCAAAGCATTGGCATATCCATCTTATCAGTGCAATGACTTTCCAAATCTGTAAATCTATCTGAATTATTCTCAAGGTCATATGTCCACTCAAGGACAATCATGACCACTTAAGGAATATTTTCCAGCATCATATAAAATACCCTATGTGTTTCATTAACAATTATTGTAAGTATATTCTCTTTTATAGTGAGTTGACAAGTTCTACTTTAAATCTGATTATTTTTTCTTCATTAATTCTATCTCTTTTTTTGTTGAATTGTTGTTGAATTACCTTATAAAGTTGACAAGGTTTTTAAAACAGTACTCTTAATTAAATTTGGTTGAATATTGTAACACTCTCAATATATAATTTTTTCCTTCCTCATATTGTACTATTTCAACTATCTTAGTTAATATTTCTCTTTGTACTGCTTTCAAAATTCATGAAATAATATGCTTATTTCAACAAAATTGCTGAAATAAAGGTAATGTAAATACCTATTTTTATGATGGGCAGCAAAATAATATTGTTTTTTTTGTCTTTGCTTTTTGTTTCAAAGTTTGAATGGTCTAGTAATTATTAAATTTGTGAAAGGCCCAAATCTGACTTGTGTAGTAATTTATGTAGTATCAATATTGGCATTTCTGGAATTAGAATTTTTCAATTCAGTTATTACTTTACTTATTGCACATTTGAAAAATCAAGTATAGTCACATCAAATTACACTATTTTCCATAACTGTCAACAGGCATGCTATATTTGGTTCCATAACTGTTGACATGTGTACAAGGTTCCATTAACTATCAACATGCATACTATATGGTCCGATAAATGTCAACATACATGCTACAAGGTTCCATAACTATCAACATGCATACTGTAAGGTTCCATAACTATCAACATGGATGTTCTAAGGTTCCATAACTGTCAACATGTATACTATAAGGTTCCATAACTGTCAACATGGATGCTCTAAGGTTCCATAACTGTCAACATGTATACTATAAGGTTCCATAACTGTCAACATGTATACTATAAGGTTCCATAACTGTCAACATGTATACTATAAGGTTCCATAACTGTCAACATGTATACTATAAGGTTCCATAACTGTCAACATGCATACTATAAGGTTCCATAACTGTCAACATGCATACTATAAGGTTCCATAACTGTCAACATGCATACTATAAGGTTCCATAACTGTCAACATGCATGCTATAAGGTTCCATAACTGTCAACATGCATACTATAAGGTTCCATAACTGTCAACATGTATACTATAAGGTTCCATAACTTTCAACATGCATATTATATTTGGTTCCATAACCGTTTACATGCGTACTACAAGGTTCCATAACTGTCAACATGCATACTATAAGGTTCGATAAATGTCAACATACATGCTACAAGGTTCCATAACTGTCAACATGCATGCTATATGGTTTCATAGTTGTCAACATGCATACTATAAAGTTCCCTTTACTGACAACTGTATAGTTATCACTCCATAAACAAAACATGTAGAATATTTGTAAACTAGGTGGCTATTCCAAAAATAATCCTCATCAATGCTGCTCATTGCAGTAATTTTTGAACCTATTAGAACAGATTACCTGCAGATATTTCCCGGATATTTGAGTGTAGGTTAAAACATGTCCACTGTGATGAAACACTTGGTGTTAAAATTACATGGTATATTGTAGTACATGTTACAAAAGTATTGAATATTTTCATTTTTTTTCATAAATATAAAAATAAGACATAAAGAATATTGTTTCTGTTATTGAATCTACAATGTATAATTTTGAAGAACTGTTGTATATAAAACAAAATGAACGAGACAAAAGAAAAAAGTTGATGGAGGTATCAGTGGTTTAAATTCAGGTTTTCTTCAGTTTTTATTGACCTTAGTGAATAATTGTGTGTATAATTGATGAAAATTAGTTTTCAGAATCATTTGCTTTTGACTATATTAATGAAAACAATATTTTGCTTCCTACAGGTAAGTAATTAGGTGTATGAACTAATCTTAAGGGTTCTTACCTTTTTAATGAATTGTCATTACATATACTTGAATACAGCAGTAAAACAAACACTAAGAAATCAATAACAAATTAGCTCTTCATGCTAGACACAGATGAAATCACAATACTAGTTCAATGCATGGCAAAATGTAATGACTGATTGTCTGACTTTATACAAAGTCACATATCAAAATTGAGAAGGATGCAAACTCTAATATCAATATTAGGATATACATAGTGCAGGAAAAATGAAAGTGCATAATAATGATATCTATCACTGGCTGAATGCATTCTGCCATCTTTTGGTGACATGTAATGAGCATCGAGGAATAAATTTGATTAAAAAATGCTATAAAGTTGATCAAGTTTACTACCATCATGTCACAGAAGCCTATGCATGAGAGAAGAGATGGACTGACTTGCTTTTGAAAAAAAGAAAACTTTTCATTGCTCCAACATTGAGCCTTTTTGTCATTCTTCCATTGAGGGTATCATACAAATTAACATACTTAAAACCAGATAGTAATCAATCAGTCCATCTGTCAACAACATGGTTTCCACATGGCAGCATTACTAAAATTAAGGCCCATCTTTCCAAACTTTAGTTTCCATAAATAACTTTAACTTATGAGTAATATGTTGAACAAATTGTGCTTTCATCTTTATTAATGAGACAAACTTTTTGGAACCCAAACATGTCAAAGTTGTTTACTTTCTAGCTAAATAGAAGAGGTAATCAAGACATATGTCTCAATACAAAGATTAAAAACATTTGAAAATATCACCATCAATTTTAATGAAAGAAAAAAATTATTTATTCTGTTGATTATTCAATTTTAACATTTTAACTGATTCACTCATGATATAATTAAAATGTACAACATTATAGGAATTTTTGTGCCATTTCTTTTTTTCCCCAGGCAATGACCATATTTTTCTATTTATCCATTGGAAGTAATGCTAGAAATGAGATTTACCATATGTTCTGAAATATATGTCATTTATCATGCACTGAAATACAGGTCATTGTTCATGCATTGAAATACAGGTCATTGAGTCTATTGAATGCATTGTATGCATTGAAATGAAGATCATTGTGTCTACTGAAATAGAGGTCCTTGCAAACTTGCAACATTAATAAAAGGTAAAATGAAAAAAATGTGAAATAAATATCACACTACTAAATCAACTTTTGCAGGTTCTTAAGTGCATATTTTCATTCAAACTTATTGCTTCAGAAAAACTAAGATGTTTCAAACAGAATCTTTTGTATTAAACATGCATGGTAACATCATGTCCCATGCAACCCAGGTGTTATGTACAGATGGATGTATGTACAGACAGACAAGGGTAACATTGTATGTCCCATAAAACCAATATGAGATGGACAGACAGACAAGGGTAACATCACATGTCCCACACAACCAAGGTCTGATGGACAGATGGATTTATGTATAGACAGACAAGGGTAACATTGTATTTCCCATACAACCAAGGTGTGATGGACAGATGGATGTATGTATGGACAGATAAGAGTTACATCCAATGACCCATACAACTGTTATGATGGAGAGATGAATATATATGTCTGCAGAAGATATAAGGGTCCTCATCTCTGATATTTGTTGTTTTTTTTCTCTTGTACCAATAGTACAGATGCCTGAACTTGATATTCAATGTCAATACCATGACATGAATCCAATGCTTGGTGAGAGATGTCCTAACAATGATAATTACCTTCATCTTCATCTGAGTCATATTCCAGCTTGTTGGCTTCAAATCCAAATGGGCTTGGTGCATGGTCAGAGAGTGTTCTGTGTTTTCCCATGGGATAAAGCACTCCTTTTGTGGCCCATCTGTAAGAACAGAATAGCATGTTACATACAAATTCTTACCTTTCTCAATTTCCAAAACTAAATTCAAAGCATAAATAATGATCAGTTATGGCCTAGTATGATAGCCAATAAAAATGCCTAAATTGTGGAGATTCCAGCCTTCTTGGAGCATTAAGAACTTGATTGTCAACAATACCAAGATAATAGTTTGTTGTGACAAAAGAATATGAACTCCATGTGATGCATGTCAGCACAATGCAAACAGTATATTATCAATGTTCTAATGTGATCAATTATTTGGTTCTGCTATTATATAACAAATGCCAAGAAAATGTAACACTTAAACATAAAACAAACCTGTACATAAACAGCTCATAAAACCCTTGTGCATTAAAGCTGATGATTTAAAATGAGACACTGACTTGATAAAATCAAACATGGACACTTAGCACCTGTATGGCTGCATACTAATTGTAAATAACTATGTGTGAGAGTTGATTTAACAAAACCTTCCTTGTAGCACAGTCAGTTACAGGAATTCAAATATTTATCATTTAAAAATTAACTCAAGATTCTATACTATAAACTCTAAGTTTGCTTCTAAACTTCCTTGAAAACTGATAAGACCATTTCAAATTATGACCAAATTTAATAAGTATATAACTATACAGAAGAAGTCACAAATATGGTTTAACATAAAAGTTATTCACCTCTCCCTTGATAACTCGCGCACATTGGGGGTGCAAAACACTGAAAGCACTATAATTGAGGATGTGAGTTACCAAGGCAATTCCAGAAAACAGGCTAGATATCCAGAAAACCATGGGGTCAGGGGTGGGTGGGAACTTAACCCTTTAATGGCAGAATCCTAGTTTTATAATCAAGTCAAAAAAAATTGTCAATAAAGCACTTTTTCTGATGAAATTATTCACGATTCTCTATAAATTACATTTATTTTCAAAATGTCCATCATCTGAAAGATCAGTAACATGATTGCAACTGATTTAAACAACCAAACATAGTACACAAAAATATCCATGTATTATGTAACAGCTTTTTGTTTTGTTGATTAGTATGGCTTCTGGAGTGAGGTATAACAGTATTTTGCAAAACTAGGAGTCCATGAAACATGGAACCAGACTAACTGTTGATACACTACCAAACAAGATTCCTTTTTATCAAAAATATGCAACATTTATTTCGTGAGACAATCATCTATGTCAAAACTCAAATTTTTTATTTATCATTTAGTAAAATGTTGATGCCATGATTTCATTGCAAGTAATAGTGAAATTTCTTATCATTCTTGAGGATATCTCTATGTGCAAATTCAAGAATGCTCTGAAGCTCGTTTTTTTCACAATGGTCCGTATCTGTGAAACAAAGTTCTTTATTTTACAAAGTATGATTTAGTAGGTTAATTTAGGGTAGTTTAATTAGATTATATACACAATAAAATTTATTACAATGTTCGATTGATCATCTAAAATGAGTTAACCAACATACAACTGGGGCTGCTGGTTATTAAGCATGTAGGATTTGTATGACTTTTAACTTTTTTTACTCCACTTTCTTTAAGTGATTCAAAAGATGAAATTACTGTGATAATAGAAAAGGCGGCCCACTTTCTATTGTCCAACAATACGCAAATGTTTCTGCTAGTCTGATATCAAAACATGGTGGTCACTTAATTAGGTTCTCAGAGAAATGCTCCCGGACATGGCTGTTACGGTAGGTTGACACATTTTACATTTAATTACAAGAGGACACATTGCATTTATGATGATTATACTCAAAAAGGAACAAAAAGATTGAAGTAGAACACAAATTTCAATTGATAAAAATGTCCTTGACTTGCTAAGTGAGGTGTACTATTACCATCATTTTAAAAGAAAATGTAACAATTTAAATAACTTCTTATTAAAAGTTGATATTTCAGAAAGTTGATTAAAATTTCCAAGTTCTATCTACCATTTTCGACAATAAAATGAGTGATATATCAAAGTTTCCATTACCAATTTTGTTTGTGATTTTATTCAAGTTCAAGAAATTGGGGATAAATTGTTTTGGTATTTTCTGGTTTAAAAAATGGGATCGACAATCAACCACATTATAAGCAGGTTTACGAGTTATAAAGGCTTGAGTTATTGAGGGAGTGGTGTATGTGCCAAATGCTTTGTGTCTCTATAAGAATATAGAACTTTGAACACTGCCAACAAAAGTAATGCTGGTGTTCCAGCAGCACATGCATATGTTATTGTCAGAAGGTGACACAGACTGAAGCTAGTTTCCTAGTATAATATGTTTCTTGGAGAATATTTACCCAATCATAATATATTAGGAGAACAATTACTACCTCACAAACTCAGTGTCCCTAAATACAATGTTTAGCTTAATGGAGCTAAAAATTGTCTGCCAACATAGGTGGTGGTTGGGCAGAGTTATCTCCATTTAGGTATAAGAATCAGCAGCAAAACTTGTGAACCTGTTTGTTACTAGTAGAGTGCAAGGCATGGTCTCTATGAACATAACTGTGTGAAGGGTATATGTGTATTATAATTGGGTACATGTATATTATGATTGGGTACATGCTTATTATGATTGGGTACAGGTGTATTATGATTGGGTACAGTGAGGATATATGTGTATTATGATTGGGTACAGAGAGGGTATATGTTTATTATGATTGGGTACAGTGAGGATATATGTGTATTATGATTGGGTGCAGAGAGGGTATATGTTTATTATGATTGGGTACAGAGAGGGTATATGTTTATTATGATTGGGTACAGATGTATTATGATTGGGTACAGTAAGGGTATATGTGTATTATGATTGGGTACAGTGAGGGTATATGTGTATTATGATTGGGTACAGTGAGGATATATGTATATTATGATTGGGTACAGTGAGGATATATGTGTATTATGATTGGGTACAGGGAGGGTATATGTGTATTATGTTTGGGTACAGTGAGGATATATGTATATTATGATTGGGTACAGTGAGGTTATATGTATATTATGATTGGGTACAGGGAGGGTATATGTGTATTATTATTGGGTACAGTGAGGGTATATGTGTATTATGTTTGGGTACAGTGAGGGTATATTATGATTGGGTACAGGGAGGGTATATGTGTATTATGATTGGGTACAGGGAGGGTATATGTGTATTATGATTGGGAACAGGGAGGGAATATGTGTATTATGATTTAGTACAGTGAGGGTATATGAATATTATGTTTTGGTACAGTGAGGGTATATGTGTATTATGATTGGGTACAGTGAGGGTATATGTGTATTATGATTGGGTACAGGGAGGGAATATGTGTATTATGTTTGGGTACAGTGAGGATATATGTATATTATGATTGGGTACAGGGAGGGTATATGTGTATTATGATTGGGTACAGGGAGGGTATATGTGTATTATGATTGGGTACAGTGAGGGTATATGTGTATTATGATTGGGTACAGGGAGGGTATATGTGTATTATGTTTGGGTACAGTGAGGATATATGTATATTATGATTGGGTACAGGGAGTGTATATGTGTATTATGATTGGGTACAGAAAGGATATATGTGTATTAAGATTGGGTAGGTGTTCTTGAAGAAATATTTTACTTGGAAAAATTGTTTTTCTTTAAATATGTTACCCAATCATAATGCCTCAAGAATAGGTAAGAAGTGGAGGGAAGTACCCAGAGATGAAATCTCCAGGCCCCTAAGGTATGTAAGACTGCTTCTAGAAAAAATGACTGGAGGATTCTCCTCTGTCAGGCTTCAAGCAGGGAAACAATTTCCACCTGCAAATCCAGGGGAAACCATAAAGCTGCATCTTAAGAGGCTGTCAACTTACCCAGAATAATGACATTTTCAGCTGCAAATATGACTTCTTGCATTTAATTGGTGCAATTGGATAAGGTGACACTCTGATTCTCTCGCTTTCTGTATCACATATCACTTTTGGAATCAAGGGAACTGCAGAATGGCTGTATGCATCCAGGCCATTCTAGTCCATTTAATAGAGCATTGAGAGCCAATTTATTTTAGTCCAGCACTTGAGATATAAAGGTTGGGAGTTTGGTATTCCACCTTGCTGCAAACAGATTCATCAACAGTCTGTTTGATATATGAGTGAAAAATGGAGATAAGAGAACATTCCATCTGTATTAGTTTTTTTTTTCCAGGACAAAGACTCGGCTAGTTTGTTAGACATTCCAGGATATAGTGAACTTGTAAGTAGATTTGTTGTTGATACTTTAGAAAGTCCCACACCAGGCCCTACAAAGGTCTGGGGATTTGTTTCCTCCTTGTCATTTGAAAATGACATAATGAGAACTCCCTCGCCATTTGAGAATGACATAATGAGAACTCCCTTGCCATTTATGCAATCCTGCCACCTATAAAAGGCTTTCTCAATAGATGTCATCTCCAGAATATTGATATGCTGAAGCCATTACTGGGTAGACCATACAAAGCCGGCTTCCTGGAAGGATGGTAGTAGATGGATATCCAGCCTTTAATTTACTGTAATCTCGGGCAATTATACTTGCAAAGGTATACAAACTGTAAGCCAAGTTATATTGTCCAATTCCACAGACAGCAAGAGGCTGATTCAGTGGGCAAACTTAGTCCTCAATTAAGACAGAAGAATCAATTGCAATGGATGCATAAAATGGTGACTAAGACAATGTCTGCTGCATTGAGCAAGCCTAGTAGGTGAAGGAATTCCCAAATAGATGGAATTTTCCTTGAAAGTAAAGAAGCTACCATGGTTTGGATTTTCAATGCCCGATCCAGAGAGAGAACTATCTTGCCTGTGTATCAAACTCCACCCCCCCCGCAAATTGTTGAAATGGAGCAAAGGTTAATTTTTCTTTATTGACAAGAGAATCCAGGTTCAAGTAAGCAGTTATCATGTTGTGTTTAGACTCCAATGTTTCTGCAGGATGACATTCAGGTAACTTGATGTTGCTGCCATAGAAATGGTTCAGACATGAGCCATTAATTGATTTATCAGATTAATTAAGACTCAGGGTCTGATGTATAGTCCCAATGGAGTGCCCTGACTTAGTATAAAAAGTTATAGGTGAAGCCTTGCGAATACAGACATAAAGGTGTGCATCTTTTAAGTCCACAATGATGTAAGAGTCTCCCTCCTGGAGGCATTCAAATGTGCTGTCATGCTTCCATTTATATCCAAGGGGCATGAATAAACTGATTAATGGTTCTTAGGTCAATGACCTGATACAAAGTGCTCTTTGCCTTGGTGATCGAGTCTGGAATACAAGCCTGGAGAATTTGTTTTTTACCACCCTCTTCTGGAGGTCATTTATTTCTTGCTTCAAGGTTGTGGCTTTAGTAACTGTTGGGACTCTAAGCAGAGGAGGAGGAGTTTAAAAAGTGATGCAGTGTTCGTTAGAAACCACTTATAGAGTCCATGGATCATTGAGGCAAATCTCGTCTTATTTAGCGGCGAAAAATTGGAGCCTTTCACTGACCAGGATGTGTGGAAAGGGAGGAATTCAGATGACATCCTTTATGAGGAGACAAGGCTGTCAGGAGGAGAAATATGGAATGAATGATAGGATCCTCTCTGTGCTTTGTCTGCTTTGGTTTGCAAGAACTGTGGTTTTCACTGGGTGGTAATTTGATAGGATGGTTTGTGTACTATGAGTGGTCCTTAGGTCCTTTAATTGATTTCCCATACTGACTCTGTATTGATGTTGTAGTTATAGGGGAAAGAAATTTGTCTCCTTGGTGGCTACTTTGTGGACTTCTTCAACCTGGCGGTAAAACAAGGAGGTTATGGGACAAAGGCTATGCTCTTAGCTTGACCTTATGGTGGTCCATCAGAAAAGTGTAGGGAGAGAGCAATTAGTTGCATTCTGCCAATTGTAGATTTGTAGCTGTGGCACTGGCAAAAATGTGTTGAGTGGCTCTTTTTTGTACCAATCCATTTTTGAAAGAGACTCTCATACATGCCCCGAGGTATTTGGAGTGGAAGAAGATAAGGCTGTGATCTGCCTTTTGAAAAATAGCCATAGAGACAAAGTCCAACAACAAAGACACTGTTGATTGTCATCAAAGGCCATGACATGAGATTCATACACATGGAGTGTAGCTTTGTCATCCACATAGCATGGATATCACTGTTGAGTGCTGGGGTTTATAAAAAAAAATACTGGTGTATGGCAAAGGTTGAAGCACCAACAAACTGACGATGAAGGCAAGTCAAAACATGTTTAAGTCTTTCAGACTGCAGAAGTTGGACTTTTTGTTATAAGATCAACTGGAGATCTGGTCCAAGTTGTTGATGGAGTGATGGAGAAGTGCAGAACTCTGGGGGTCAAAGGCTGAAAACTTCCTCAAACAGTAGTTCAGAAGGTTGAATCTTCCTGTGACATTGGATATTTTAAAATTGATGACATCACTTGAGAAAAAACAAAATCTTCTTAATTGCAGAGTTGAGGCTAAGGTGTCCTGCCCAAATGCCACCAAGGTGGGCACAAAACTTTAAGCTCGCTTTATCTAAAAGCGTTATCTGGGAGGGCTGGATTTGTGAGGTAGTAGTAGTTCTCATAAGGTATTATGACTGGGTATCATATTTAAAGAAGAAACAATGGCATTTTATTGCAATCAAATAAGAAAATTTTGCAATAGATCATGACACTTTCTTTAAAAACGTTAGTATGACCCAATTATGAAATTAACTCCCTTGGAGCATGATAAATCATAGATAAACAGTACAATTATGTAAACTCATGGACTCTGAAAACTTTTACTTTCAAAAGTCTTAAAATTGCTCATGCTGGCAATCACTAGAAAAGTAATACATACTAACACATGGTGGTACATTCAGCAAACACACGAAACTTACCTCCCACGACAAAATGCAACATCATAGATTTTATTATTTTTTGACTTCAGAACAAATACAATGACAACTGCAACAAGGATCAAACCAAGTGGAATTCCGACACTAAGGCCAATCACAAGTGCCCTATTGTCTGAAAATAAAAGAATTTAAACTTTATAAACGACAGTTCAATCCCTAATGAAGAGACATGCCCTATACACATAATAGGACCCCACACACAGTCCAAGTCCAAGAATTTAAAATTTTATGAAATGGAAAAACTACTTATAACAATGAATGTGGTCATCCATATATAACATGAACATTTCAATCAATCTGGATTATAATCTGGCCTGAACAAAATTTCAAAGAAGTTTGAAAACTTGTAAAAGAATTTAAAAGTCCTGAATGAAATAAACTTTTAATTAGGTCAGCTAATGCATACAAATATTGGTTATGTATAACTATTTAATAAATTTAAAACCAACTTTTCAGAGGAGATAAATGAATGGATGGGTAGATGGATTATCATGAGAACAAATGAAGATGTTTCCATCCCCCCCATCTCTGCTGCAAGCAAGGGTGCCTTAAAAGCACATTAAATTTAGTTTCCCTAAATTCTTTGACTTTCATTTTTGCATGCTTCGAATACTTGAATACTTGATGCTGATAGACCTACCTGTGTCTGAGTTTGGTCATATTTATTAGCATAAAAATATACTGTTTGAAAAAACAATTATAGATCCAACAAATGTTAAGATTGTCCAGATTATAAAATTTGAAAGAACAAGAGTACAACAAAGTCTTCAATAAACAAAACTATTATATAACTATATGCAACTATTCAAGTGAAATGCATTTATAAATTGGAATCTTACCATTCTCCTTGTCAACTGGTCTGAAAAATAAACAATGCAAATTGAGTCATCTTTGTAATATATTTAGTTAATAGACATATATATGAGGGAACTAAATGAAACTGACATTTATAAATTTGTCTGATATATTATTTACAATAGTGAGGTGATTGTTTTGCATTCAAAACAACAATAATATATTGAAAATATCAGTATTTTCAGCAATTCTCATTTCCTAGCCAAAGATATGATTTCTAATTTTTGAATGAACTACCTTAAATTTTATTGCAGATATGACTTTGGGGTGCTATTATAACTGATGAATGGCCAATGCCGTGCTGTTGTCATGGAAATGTTAACAGACAACAACTGACAATGACCTGCTGACTACTACTGGCAGAAAGATTGTTTTACAAATAAAAACTGCTATAATTTCAATAATTCTTATCCAAAGTTAGAAGTATTCAGCTAATAGAGTTCTTCCTCACCAGAATGCTGCGAATGGATCTAAAAAAATGCCCATTGCGTCATATATGGAACTTATGTTGTAACAAATGAGATCACAACTCAATTGTAAAGGAGATGGGGTTGGTGCCAGCATGGAACTAATGTATAATAAAAGAGATCAATGCTCAATTTTGTGCATGTTCATTTCAAAAGGGGTGGGGTTGGTGGCAGCATGGAACTGATGTATAATAAAAGAGATCAATGCTCAATTTTGTGCAAGTTCATTTCAAAAGGAGATGGGGTTGGTGCCAGCATGGAACTGATGTATAATAAAAGAGATCAATGCTCAATTTTGTGTGTTCATTTCAAAAGGGGTGGGTTGGTGCCAGCATGGAACTGATGTATAATAAAAGAGATCAATGCT
The DNA here is from genome assembly GCA_016746295.1 of Potamilus streckersoni. NCBI lineage: Eukaryota > Metazoa > Mollusca > Bivalvia > Unionida > Unionidae > Potamilus > Potamilus streckersoni. The sequence continues at coordinate 483,739 of JAEAOA010002079.1, forward strand.
CAATTTTGTGCAAGTTCATTTCAAAAGGGGTGGGGTTGGTGCCAGCATGGAACTGATGTATAATAAAAGAGATCAATGCTCAATTTTGTGCAAGTTCATTTCAAAAGGGGTGGGGTTAGTCACAACTCAATTTTGTCCATGTTTATGTAAATGTGGGTAGGGTTGGTGGCAGATAAAAATGTCCAACATAAGATAAAAACAAAAATTTTAAACCAAAGTCATTTCTGCACAAAAGGTATACTTGCTATATCATAGTAAGCATGCATTGAAACTGTTCAAGTAATCTCATGTGCTAATTGAAAGATTAAGTAATGCAATACACTATTGTTTCTTGAATCTGGACTAATTATGTCTTGCATGTTCATGTCTAAAGTTGATTACCATATTTACCACGTTTTGTACAGCAAAAAATAATTACATTTAAATATAATATTTTCCCTAAAAGAACAGCGCCCAAAAACATGCAGTAAATACGGTATTCAAAATTTGAGCAAATAGTTTTCACAAGTGCCTTAGTCAATGTTCATTTATTATGTCATTAAAAAAGTAACAAATTTTTACCAACAAGATGGATGACCTCCATTAACAGAGCACATACCCACAAGATGGATGACTTCCATTAACAGAGCACTTACCCATAAAATGGATGACTTCCATTAACAGAGCACTTACCCACAAGACAGATGACCTCCATTAACAGAGCACTTACCCACAAGATGGATGACCTCCATTAACAGAGCACTTACCCACAAGATGGATGACTTCCATTAACAGAGCACTTACCCACAAGATGGATGACCTCCATTAACTGAGTACTTACCCACAAGATGGATGACCTCCATTAACAGAGCAATTACCCACAAGATGGATGACCTCCATTAACAGAGTACTTACCCACAAGACGGATGACCTCCATTAACAGAGCACTTACCCACAAGATGGATGACCTCCATTAACAGAGTACTTACCCACAAGATGGATGACCTCCATTAACATTGTACTTACCCTTAAGATGGACGACCTCCATTAACATACACTTACCCACAAGATGGATGACCTCCATTAACAGAGCATTTGTAGTCTCGAGGACATGGTCCTACTAGCCCCACATACATTTCACATAGACCTCCACTGCTACTCACTGTCAAAATTAGGTGTGGATAATATGAATAAATAATTAGGCATGCCTATCATCACTAAATAATCAAATAAGGAAAGGAGTAAAGAAATAGATAAAAGAAAGTCTATTTAAATATTCCCCAAATCAGTCTCTGACTCCTTCACATATTGCCACAATACTATTGCTAACAATGCAGAGCAACAAGGTGTTTATTAAGACATCAACCATGGATGAAACAATTATTATTTCACATCTTGCAGACAACAATGTTACATGTTGAATATTTGCTTAGTAAAACAAGAGAAACTACTACATGGTACAAAATGAAATAATAGTAAACTCAAGATGTGTACATATGACACAAATGTCAACAACCAATGTGATGGAATTTACAAGCAAACTTGTAAGTAAATAGAAGCTGCATCACCAGTGAATTTACTAGTAAAAAGATGATATTAATCAAAGTCTTCATAACATAAAGACCCAAAACCAAATTTGCTGTCAGATGTTAGTAGAAATAAAATTTGTAATGTACATGACTGCTGGGCTTGGTGGACAGACAGGTATGGGTAGAACAATGTGCACCCTCTACAGATGTGGTAATGGATTTTAAAAAAAAGTAATATACCTGTCTGGGGACTTCTTGATTTGTACAGATGTGTTCTTAATTTCTATAGATGTGGTAATGGATTTTAAAAAAAAGCAATATACCTGTCTGGGGACTTCTTGATTTGTACAGATGTGTTCTTAATTTCTATAGATGTGATAAAAGATTTTAAAAAAAAGTAATATACCTGTCTGGGAACTTCTTGATTTCTACATATGTGTTCTAATTTCTACAAATGCAGTGACAGATAAAGAAAAGGTAATATAACTTCCAAATTTCTAAAGATGTGGTGGAGGATACAAAAAGGTATTATACCAGTCTGGAAACTTTTTAATTTCAAAAGCTGTGTTGGCAGATAAAAAAAGGTACATTTTGGGAACTTTTTAATTTCTGCAAAATGTGTATTCTTCCAGATAAAGTATAAAGTTAAAAATTGTTGCAACAATTTGCTGCTTCTAAAGATTGTGAAATATAATTCTGTGTTTTTACTCTGCATTGTTTCTTATGTATCAGCATAAATAAACACCTGTCTTTGGTTGTTTGTATAGTGTGTAACCTACTGCACACAGTCTGCACTGAGATCTTTTGGTAAAAACATTTCCATACAGAACATTGCTCCATCTCTAGTTGGATACACAGACTGGTAAATAAAGTATCATTCTATCAATATTCGAGAATATTACTACAATTCTATGGAACATCAAAGGCTGTGATAAATATTGTAGTACCTGAGCACGCTCCTTAATATAAAGGCCCCAAACTTGGTGTCAGATGTTAGTGGGAATGAAATTAGTAATGTAAATGGCAGGGCTTTTGGACAGACAGATATGGGTAAAATTATATGCACCCTCTAGAGATGAGGGATAAAAGGTAATATACTAGTCTGGGAACTTGTTAATTTCTACAGATGTGGTGGTGGGTTGTTATCAATAAAATATAGTATACTAGTCTGAGAAAATTTTAATTTCAACAGATGTGGTGGTGGATTAAAATATCAATACAATTACATCATTTTGGGAATTTCTTAATTTCTGCAAAAATGCTAAATGAAAAAATTCAATTCAAGATAGTAGTATAGTAATAGTAGTAATCCTGTGGAAATTGTGTCCAAGTAATCTATTTGAGGAAGAAATATTACTGTAAGTTTTTCATTCATCACCTGGATGCAGATTGGTAAATATAATACTATGCAACCAACTCTTGAGCATATTATAACAACTCTGTAAACCTTTGCATCCTGACAAAAGTTACAGTACCTGTAGAACCACCAGCAACCAGTGACTGAAGTGTAGTATTTTTTCCATCTATAACAAACTGCTCATTCAATGCATCTATCAGATAATTTACCAGAGAAGTTTTTGCAGCAGTGGAGTCCTGCATCAGCAAGACAAAGAATGCAATTAGACTGCCTTTCCTGAAAAGAGAAAACAATAGACATTGTTCATGGAAATGACATCAATACTACCAATACTCATGTGATTCTACTAGAGGTAGGCATAAAGAATACTTAAAGAGTTCACAACTGCACATATTGTTTTATAGTTGAAATCAACTGCTTTAGAATTTTTTTTCTCCAAAGCATAAAAGTATTACATGTTCTATCAACACAGTAGTGAAATCAGCAAGAACCAGTCTACTGGGGACTGGATATGTTACACCCTAGCAAAGAACACTGATTGCACATGGCTGAGTAATCATATTAAAATGGTTAAAGAACAGTTAACAGTTGTGTTCTCTTAATGCATTATTGTTGTATTTTGCAGAGTTTTAGACCAAATGAAGGACATTGAGGTGTTTAATGGATCAAAGGTAGCTGATAATGGCTTCTGAGTCTCTGAGGCAACTTGGTCAGCATTTGACCGATGGCAGGTAAAATGTTGAGACCAACCACCCTAAAAACATTTGAGTAAGCATTTTGATTTTTTTTTTGTCTTGTTTAAATTGCTTGGTTCATTTGTTTTTAAGATGAATGTCAACTTAAAATATTACAAGTTCAACAATGCTTTAATATTAGAGTTTAAGTATGTGCAAGCAAAGGTATTGAGTTTGCATTATTGTGTGTTTCACACAAAGTAGATTTTAAGATTATTATTCTTCTTATTATTATGACTTTATTTAAAGAGGGTAACTCAATTAGCTAAGAACTAATCTACCTTGAGGCCCTCATTCAAAGGAATTTATTTATTTTTGCTGCATCTGTGAAGCCATTGTATATACTGGGTTTGGAAAGAGGAAATAGATTGGGCATTTCTAATCTCAACTGGAATATTATTCCAGAACACAGTTCCAGAGTAATGGAAACTTTTTTTTAAATAATTCCTTATTTGGTTTGGAATTTTGTAATGTTTGGTAAACATTGATCACAGGTGGGGAGTATTTCCAGGTAGCCTATACTTGAATAGTGATTGTAAATATTCAGGAGCATTATTATTGGCTATCCTGTACATCAATTTGGCTTTTCTTAAACAGATTCGGTCTTTAATAGGTAGCATTTTTAACTTACCAGCTAAATTTTTCATTGCTTTCTTTCTGTATTGATATTAACTCAAAAGTTCTTTTTTGGAGATGTGCCAGCTTTGCTAAGTTTTTATCATTTGAATTACCCCATACTGTATTACAGTAGTCTAAATAGGGTTGTATGTAACTGTTATAAAATAGTTTTCTGTGCTTTTCTGGGAGGAAGTGTCTTATCCTACTGAGAAGCCATACACTTGAATTGACTTTTTTACTGATATGTTTGATATGTTCAGTCCATGATAGGTTATTATCTACCAAAACACCAAGTAGACTATCGTGACAGACCATTTGCAACCTTTAGAATATGGAAGAAGAAATGATAGCACCAGGCATATGTAGACACCACTGCATAAGTATAATGATTCTTCTGTCACAAACATACTGCTGTAAAATGATTTCTGAGTGGATCAAAAGCGAATAAAGTTGCACTTGCCGAGATTGTGCGAGTTTTGCAACAGAATACAACAGAACATTACTCATAGCACATCAATCAATCAATTAAAATGATCAAAGTAATACTTCCAGACTCTAGGATTGCTCTTCAAGCACATACAAAAACTATACACATAATCATTCAGGCCCTAGTGCCTGAATGGGGCAGAAAAGTTGAAAATATGTGTAGGAATCCAAAGTGTAGTGTTATGACTGATAAATCAAATGATCAAGGGAATGATAAAATACCAAATATCCTAGTCCATGTGCTTGATCAAGGGAATGATGAAATATTTAAAATTCTAGTCAATGTACATGATCAAAGGAATGATAAAATATTTAATATTCTAGTCAATGTACATGATCATAGGAATGATAGTATATTTAAATGTTCTAGTCTGTGTGCATGATCAAACAGTTCAGCATCTTTCTACTAGATTACTTGATTTTCCAGCATACAACATAGGTACAGATGATGAGCCAATTTTATCTAAATTTTTATTTTATATTTTATATTTTGGGAATTTCTAGAAAAGAAAACTGCTGAGAGCTTGTTTATTGTAATTTAGCTTAATAATCCCAATGAATGTCATCAGTGATGATCACCAGACAGTGATCTTGTAGAGCTTAGTAATCCCAATGAATGTCATCAGTGATCACCAGACATTGATCTTGTAGAGCTTAATAATCACAATGAATGTCATCAGTGATCACCAGACATTGATCTTGTAGAGCTTAGTAATCCCAATGAATGGCATCAGTGATCACCAGACAGTGATCTTGTAGAGCTTAGTAATCTCAATGAATGTCATGTGATCACCAGACAGTGATCTTGTAGAGATTAGTAATCCCAATGAATGTCATCAGTGATCACTAGACAGTGATCTTGTAAAGCTTAGTAATCCCAATGAATGTCATCAGTGATCACTAGACAGTGATCTTGTAAAGCTTAGTAATCTCAATGAATGTCATGTGATCACCAGACAGTGATTTTGTAGAGCTTAGTAATTCCAATGAATGTCATCAGTGATCACTAGACAGTGATCTTGTAAAGCTTAGTAATCCCAATGAATGTCATTGGTGATCACTAGACAGTGATCTTGTAAAGCTTAGTAATCTCAATGAATATCATCAGTGATCACCATGACAGTGATGCTGTAAAGAATACCAATAATTTTATCTGTTATCCATGACCATTTGTATTTATTCTAATTCACTACATTTGTCAATCAAGAGTCTCTCAAAAGGACTGATGATTTACTAGGTGAAAAAGATTTCCAGGAATTCAAGATAAGACCATTTCTTCTATTTAACTGTTGAGTGCTGAAACAGTATCTGATATTCTTCAGCAATACCAGGATCGCATAATTTGCTGATGTGGTATACAAATTAGATCTCATTTATACCATTTTCATTTAGGACCAAACAGAACATTAGAAGTAGTTTGGCGAAAACCCATGTCAATATCACCATCCATTGGGTGTGTGTGTAAGTAACATCAAGATTATCAATACTGCACTATGACAGCTAAATTGGATGTAAACTTGGCACCATTTTCTTCTAAAACTCACTAGGTATCATAAGAAGTCTTTTGGTGAAATCCACTATGCTGACATATCCATCCATTTGGGAGGAGAAGAGATAATGATATATATTCAAGCTGGCCCCCATAATGGCTATATTGAGGGTCAGTAATTTTCAGTTTGGCCAACTACATGCCATAAAGATCTTCTTACAAAACCCCATAACAAAATGACTTTTCATTTCAGAGCATTAAAAAGAGTTTCAAGATGCGCCAACCCTTACCTCAGTGGATATGGACATCAGAGGAGCACAATTTTATAACAAGATGTTATAAGAATTCTTCTAGTGAAGTCTTTTCATGCTAATATGATCATTCAATCACCAAAATTTCATGATGGTTGCTGTAGAGGCCATATTAGACTTCATTTTTATCAAGGACCAGCTGAACATCAAAAACCATGCCAAAATGGCTTTCCATTTGGGTGGAATGGCAACAACAAATTTTTCAAGATGATTGCTGTGGCACCCATATTTGGTATTAGATCAGCACCATATTTTTTCAGGACTAACTGAACATCAAAATTTTTTTAAGGGAAAACCCAATGCTGATATGAAAATAACATGTCATTAGGAAGTTTTCAGTAAAAAAAACCCCAAGCTGATATTGAGCATCCATACAGGAGAAGTAGTAATTTCTAGATTCTCAAGATTGTCACTGTCACAGTCATGCTGATGTGTGGAAACTGCCCTTGCCCTTTTTTTATTTAGTTCCAACTTGTGATCAATAATTCTTCTGGCAAAAACATCATGTCTATATGACTTTCCTTTCAGGATACCAAGTAGCAATAACAAGATGGCCATCTTAGGCATCATGCTGGCACCTTTTTTATTTATTACCAAATAGACATTATAAGAAATCTTCTGGTGAAAACAGAAGACCAGTCAATATAATTTTTCATTCTGAAATAGTAAAAATAACATGATTTTCAAGATCATTGCCATGGTAGCCATAATGAAGGTCAGATTGTCAGCATTTTCATTAAGGATCTGCGAGACATCAAAAGAAGTCTTTCAGCAAAATATCCATTCTGATATGACCATCTTTATGGGGAGTAATGGTGGCCATATTAGATATCAGTATAAGACAATTTTCATTTAGACCAATGGGACATTATAAGTATGAGTATAGGACAATTTTCATTTAGACCAATGGGACATTATAAGAAGTATGAGTATAAGACAATTTTCATTTAGACAAATGGGACATTATAAGAAGTATGAGTATAGGATAATTTTCATTTAGACCAATGGGACATTATAAGAAGTATGAGTATAAGACAATTTTCATTTAGACCAATGGGACATTATAAGTATGAGTATAGGACAATTTTCATTTAGACCAATGGGACATTATAAGAAGTATAAGCCAATTTTCATTTAGACCAATGCGACATTATAAGAAGTATGAGTATAGGACAATTTTCATTTAGACCAATGGTACATTATAAGAAGTATGAGTATAGGACAATTTTTATTTAGACCAATGGGACATTATAAGAAGTATGAGTATTGGACAATTTTTATTTAGACCAATGGGACATTATAAGATCTGAAGTAATTTAGTGGAAACCCCATGTGAATATGACTTTCTATTTAAGAGGAGTAGTGATAATAAGATTTTCAAGATGGCTGTCATGGGGACATCAGATTGGCATCATTTTCACTGAGGACCAACTAGGTGCCATAAGAAGTCCATTAATGAAGACCAATGTTGATGTCAACAGACATTCTGGAGGATAGGCACTATAATGAAGATTTTTAAAATGGCCAATATAGTTGCCATACTGGATGTCTGAGAGGCACCATGAATTAGACTTTATGATAAATGTTTGTGTGTGTGTGTAAAGTTTCAAGGCAATACTCCAAGTAGCTATTACAAATTTTTTCTAGTGGATGGACTATGAGCAAAAGAGCATCTCATAATCCCTTATGGCCTTTGACCAATAGAGCAATAAACACAGTTTGATTAAACTCGACTATTTTTATCAACTTCACGTAGTTGTGTTTCAAATATACTTCACATAATCCAATATTGCAAGAGATGCTAAACAGTAATGTTAGGAAAAAATAGAATACAAAAATTTCCTATACTTACGAAAGAGTGATGTTTTCTATGCTGATAAAATCCTGTCCCATTTTATCATGGAAATAATTGTAGAGCTACAAAAGATGAGAGCTGCATTAGATAAAGGCATACTAAAGATGCAACATGATCCAAAATTTAGCTTTTTTATTAGGCATACAACTATTAATAATTACATACTTTTATTTCAGTGTTAAAGTGTATGTTTATACCAGTTATTAAAAGGCAGCTCCACTGCCATTATAAATGTGTACTGAAGTCTGAATTTTCAGGTAAAAGTTTGTACCAGTTTCCAGAATGTTGGTGTACAGCCATTATTAACTATATAGTCTTGATTGAACTGCTGAATGTACATTTACTAAAACATTTGATGTGGGTTTGCAGCCATTTTTATTTCTGCATCCCAGTCTGAAATGACTGGTGCACATTTGTGCATATTTCAATTTAGCTGTATAGCAATTATTAAGTTTATATCATTGACCAAATTTCACAATGTACAGTCATTATGAACTTTATGCCTTTGACTGAATTACCCAGTGTACATCTGTAGAACACAAGATACCATTCAAGCAATTGCTAATGAACTGAATAGTCTGTATATGCTTTATGTTCATTTTGATATGATATCGATACTAATACCATTTTCATGATGAAAGTGGGCAAAACCGATCAAATGTTTCATGTTATAAAACCAGGTGTAAATGACATTAATCATTGATGGTGTTGTTATAGCCTTGATGGGGTAATCATAGCCTTGATGGTGTTATTATAGCCTTGATGGTGTTATTATAGCTTTGATGGTGTTGTTATTGCCTTGATGGTGTTGTTATAGTCTTTATGGTGTTATTATAGCCTTGATGGTGTTGTTATAGTCTTGATGGTGTTATTATAGCCTTGATAGTGTTACCATATGATGGTTATCATTTCCTCTTAATGAAATTTAATAGCTTGCTTTTGAAGCCTATTTCAATTCTTCTATTATATCCTAATTCATATAATGTAAACTAAATTGGTCCTGCTTGTAGTTCACATTACCTTTACAGGATAAATGAATGTTTCAGATATATATGCTGAGAGTCTAGGTTTATTCATGATGCATTTAGAAATGTTTGATTATTATAAAGGCAATGATTTTAATAACACTTTTTTGAAAACATCAGACAGACCTAACAACACACTTTCAGTAAAAATCAGTATTATTTTATTGGTGATAAAATTGTTGTTTGATTACCTATATAACATCATATAAACACAGCATTTAAAAAATATATCCATTGACAAAAAATGGTTTAAAATTTAGGCTGTTCAAAAGTATCTCTAAAATACAAATTTCACTTACGGTTCCTTAATTACTAATGAAACTAATATGTGATGTTTTCCTACTACTGCTCTTATATTGGTCCATGAACTAGATTAGAAAAACGTCAGAATCACCAGGTCTTCTTTGAGGTATAGACTCAAAGTGCATAGTAGTGTGCATAATATTTAATGGTCAACTGCCTTGTCAACCACTAGCTGGACAAAGGGTCAACTGACCAGTGTGTCTATGTTCTGCATGAGGAATCAAGAATGAAGACAACAAAATCTGCTGTCAAATTAAATTAAAACATAAAATATGTGATCAACAAGTAAATTTGATACATGCAAAAGAAAAAGGTTTGGCTTTTTCTAATTTGACAAACCATATTGATTATCTGCATACTTGATCACTTTCATGCGTAACATGACCGGTCCTTCCCACAGTTGTATCAACATTGCACTATGCATTACAGAAAATTTATTATGGAAAGATAGACTCTCCGCCTTCATGCCTGTTTGCAGCAGAAAATGAGACCATTGTTTATTTTTATTTTGCAAAAAGGAAAATTAAGGATTTCCTATCTAATCAACAAGTGCAAACTTTATTCTGATTCTGACATTTTGTTCTTGCTATTTTTATAATCTTTTTTTCATCTGAGTTATATACAATGCTCTTAAGTATAGCTGATAAATATATTCATTAAGAATAGACTTACGGTAACTAAAGGAAAAATAACATAGAAAGATGCAACAAAGTAGATTATCCCATCACTAAACTCAGTTATCTCACCACAGTATCTAGAGGGACAAAAATATCAAAACTGTTGTGCATAGACGAGTATACCTAACCATATGCCAAGTTGCATATCTCTATCACAATTAGAACAGGAAGAGCTGTCCAACATTACACGTCTTCAAACAACTGCACTTTCAAAAACAATTATGTATATGCTTAATGTATCAACTCACCCACCTCTAGTTCCACCCATGGGGAATGAATAAAAATTCTGAAACCTTGGTACACATCTGGAGACCATACCTAACCATATCTCAAAGCATGAAGTCTCTTTTTAATGTAGATGTTACAAGCACAGATCACTAAATTCATACTATAAACCTTTCTTTGTAGAACAAAGGGACCAAACATAAAAGTCAATCATGACATATTTCAAGATAGATAAGCAAAAAATAAGATCTTCCTTATTTCAAATGGTCCATGTGTGTATTTATCATCCAGAGAGCACAAGAGCTTACCATCTGATTTACATTATATAGATACGTGTCATAGATATTTGTCACGATGAGTTCCCCCCTAACTTGAATATTGAAAGTAAAGTTTAAGGCTGTAGATGTCATACTTTGTCCAGGCATGGGTGTGCAAGTAGTATCATTCAATTCATATCCCAAATAACACAAATATGCACAATGTAAAAAGATTACATCATTAATACATGACCATAAATTTTCTTTCATGTACATGATCATTTTATGTCAATTAAACTGTGACAGAAACCTAACAAATCATAGGTCTTTACAATCATCAACAATGCAGACAAAACAGTGGAATGTCATATCAAAATGGACATTTCTCATCAAAAATGTAAATGATCGAAGAATGTGATTCAATCTACTTATCACAAGTCTTGGAGGAAATGGAATAAAATTAATAAAATCTATGAAGCACAGCTACATAAACTCAAAAATATAAAACCTCTACAGCAAAGTTATATCATAGTATATTTCACTAATTCATAGGCACATAACACCACATATAACATTCATTAATTTCAAAATAAATTAGGTGCACAAATTTATTTTTCCTGATCAAAAGGTAAATAATATATAACAAGAGCTTACCGTCTGATTTGCATCTTTGAGATACTTGTCATACGTGTCAGTATCGATGAGATTCCCATTGATTTGAATATTGAAAGTAAAAGTTATGTCTGAAGACGTCATATTATGTCCAGGCAGAGGTGTGCATGCAGTAGCATTCAATTCATATCCTGAATAACACACACATTCATAACTTCCTTCTGTATTCTGACAACTCTGTGAGCATTCATCTTGACTCCGTAAGCACTCATCTACATCTGTTGAAAAACAAATTACCAATAATTAGAATCTACATTTACGTCTAAAAAGGAACAAATTCAAGACAAATCAATAAATATATAAAATATACATGTTTTGGAAAAATAAAATTTTTTGACACATTTAGCAATACTACTCAGGGTTAATCAGCTGTGACCTATAATGGGGTTGGTGTGAATATTTACTACTGCATGTGAAATCTATAAGATATGTTTCTTGTACGATATCAGTGTTACATGTTTAGCTCATTGGACCATGGTCGGCATGAGAGCATGTAGTTTTGGCAAATTAGTTGCTCTGTGGGTACATGAATTTTAACATTTAGCTTTTCCTTATTTTTTAAAAGTGTGCCACTTCATAGGCATGTTCTCTGACTTTCTGCAGCCCATGGAGTCAAATTATACTGAATTACTAGTTGGCTAATCCCATATTTATTATACTTGTAGGAAATCTCTGTCAATGAGTTTAAGCTATTACCATGTTGATGATTGTATTACACTTGGCTAAGGTTTGACATTTTTCATTTAGCACAATTTCTTGCACAAATTACATGCCTGCATAACCCCATTTAATACCAAATTTGTTTTCTCCATTATGTGTTTGCATAATGGGTACATCATGACACATGTATTAAATATATAGTTTCAGGTTGTTTGTGTTTCATGGCAAATGAACTTTTTATCGATCAAGTAAAGTTTTTATGCATGCCATTTCTGTTCATTTGTGACACATGACCTCAGTGGTTTGATATTACAGGTATGTGATTCACATGCATTTACACTCAGATGAAGTCATAGTGAACTTATTGCTGAAAGTAATATCTGGAATATACTGACTTTATATAAAAACTGTAAGATTTAGTGAGTAATGTAATTTGTTTTGTGCATAGTTACAACTTCCCTAGCAACCACAATTATTTTACTACCATTATGCCCTGTCATTGGTTTGCCTGGTTATCCATTTGAGAACTGTTGTTTTGCTACTGAAAACCATATTGACAAATTAGAATATAGAGTTTTTGTCTCAGAAATTCAGAATTCAGAAATAAAATATTATAAGATGTGAGAATGTTTTATATACTTAAATATATCAAACCTTATTCACGTGTTGCTGATATTGCAAGAATTGCGCTAGACTGAGGTTTGCCAGTTTGCAACATCTGATTTGTTGGCAGATTCAGTCTGCCAATTTTGATTGGTTCAGTACTGTCATGTGGTTAAAAACCAAAGGTCATATATTGGAGTGGAAGACAGTACTTGTTAGATAATTGCAGAGTGAAGTCAAGTTCAAAACGAGAAATAACACCTGTGAAGTCCAATACCTCTTTTAGGTAATGCCATATATAAATTGGTATTATAATAATAATAATATTAATAATAATAATAATAATAATAATAATAATAATAATAATAATAATAATAATAGTATAGGACAGGCAAAATATTATTAATACTCTGAATTATTTGGACATTATTTAGGTGAAAAGCTAGTAAAATAAGAAATAATTTGAACATTTGAATGTCCGTGTTTTTGACAGTATGCAGAGGCAAGAATTTTGGTAAATACACACAAAATTTTATCTCCCAAATTCTCCCAGTTATCTCCCACCACATTGGTAAAATGGGTTAAATGAATACAAAGCAAATATTCAACTCTCATCTGTTGGGATCACTCTATGATTTCCAATAATTATTTTATTTATTTAACACTGAAACAGACTATTTTGTTCTGAGACATTTATTGAAATGATCCAGCATCAAGCCATCAATAATTAACATCAGTATCTAACTGTTATGATAAAGAAAGCAAGAAGTGTTTCCTTGCAGGAGTATGTTTGTCTTATCCAAGTGAATATTTTGTAACGACAACAGCTTTCCAATTTTTTCGTTATGTTACTCTCATTGAATATTTTTGTTGACTTTACTTTTGAGAGAAACATCTTTAATGAACGCTTCCTAGCAGACAGGAAGCAGATGTCGCTTACAATATATCTATCAATATATGCTCAAACCCACATATGCATACTGTTTCAAGTCGATGCAAAGAACCAGTCTGATTGGTCCAAGGGGTATGCTGTACCAAGTTGATGCAAATGATCAGTCTGAATTGTCAATGGGATATGCTGTTCCAAGTCAATGCAAAGAACCAGTCTAGTTTGTCAAAGGGGTATGCTGTACCAAGTTAATGCAAAGGACCAGTCTGAATTGTCAATGGGATATGCTGTTCCAAGTCAATGCAAAGAACAAGTCTGGTTTGTCAAAGGGATATGCTCTACAGAGTCAATGCAAAGAACAGTGTCTGAGCACATCTGATCTTGACATTTTGTAAGCCATGTAAAATGAATTCTTTCCCTGAATTCAGAATAAGACAAGTGCTTATAATCTCTTTCATGCTCTGCAAATATTTCAAGATATGTTTTGTGCGGATAAAATCCAAAAAACATTCTGGGATTTTTCAAGCTTGATTTGATGCATCAAAGGAGACTGATGACTAGATATTAATGAAAATGACTAAAATATGCAAAAGTTTTGTTTAGAATATGATAATATGAACTAAACATCTGTACTGAAATCAGATTATACATTTAAGATTAAATGGGTATGCAAAAATACTCTGTATACAGTTTGTACATAATGCTTTGTCTTGTAGATGCATGCTTGTCAGTCAAGTCAAACTGCATTCACCCAGATCTGCCACTGAACAATGTGCTGGCAGATCTGGGTTTATATTATTTGCTGTTGGACTTGGTTCATAAATGAGCCTATTAGATTCGTACACTTACAAAAGTTTCTTTCTTTCCATGCAGAAAAGATACCACCTCAAGATGCTGAAATCAGTTGTGCATGACTTGTATAACATCTATGTTCTTTATCAGCAATAAGCATGTTAAACAGTCTCCGATCATTAGGTGTCAGAAATGTCCACTGTTCTCCATAAATGTTTGGTCCAGTATTCTGGCTTTTAGTTTGATCTGGATTTAGGTGTTTTATGGCACAGATACACTTTAAAGGTTATATTATTCTGAGGCAAGCTGAGTAACATGCCTTGTCATAAGACAAATGATAGTACACAATCCTGTGTTGATAGAAATCAAACCCTCTGGTCATGAATCTATTGCATTAACCATTAAGCCGCCATCTCTCCGCCACAACATTCTGGGAAAATTGTTATCTATTTTTGTTACCAATATGAAATAAAAGATTCAAAAATAAGTTGCTGAAATTAGTTTTTGTGGATATTAAATTATTTTTCGTTTGAAAAGATGCCCATTTACACTAAGCAGAAGTGTCCATTTTGGCCAAGAGGAAATATGTTGTGTTTTCAAATACATTACCCAGTCATAATACCTTTGAAGAACAACTACTACCACGCAGATAAAGGCTGCATCAACATACATGCCTGAGAATGCTTGCAGAATGTCCTAATTGGGATCACTAAGCAAGTACTTCATTTTTAGTGGTAAAGTCACCGAACATGGAATACGCAAAAAGTATGATTTAGGGTGGGTGGATCATAATTATATTTTTGTTTGCCATGTGAATTTGGGATGTTTCCAGAAAAATCGGTACAGTTGGCAGGTCTGCAGGTGTAGTCAGCCATGCAACCTGCTTTATGAACTCAGAGAGTGGACATATGCTAGGCTATATGAAATTTATCTTTAAGAAGAAACCAAATGGCAGCCTATACACAAAAAAAAAATATTGAAGCATAGTTAGTAATACTTATGAAGTAGACACAATAATATCAATTCTGAGAAAAGGTTACCTGTAGAAAAGGTCAAGTGACAGGTAAATTCATTGAAGCATCATTTATAACATCTATAAAGTGGATGATATGACTTCATTATATATAGAAAACTTACCTGCATGTATCTGATAGATGTGGAAATTATACCACAACTGATTTGAGCTTACAATAGCACAGTATACCTGAACATAGAATTCAGCTACAGTTATGTGTGGAAACATTAGAGAGTTAATGCAGGCACATACTAAGACACCTAAACATGTGAAGATGGCAAAGTTAATAACTCTACAAAAGACAGAAAATTTTGTCACTGAAAAATAAAAACAAGAAAAGATGGAAAATTTGAGATGGAGTATACTTCCCTTTGAAGAGAAAACTCCTCCAACTTTCTTTAAGGTAAAAATGTCCAGAATACTTGTATGTATTGCAAGACCTCTATGTCCGTAGAGAGCATGCTATTTGGCATACACTCCAATAGTAAAAGAAGTAGCCACGAGATATGGTGCAAATCATTGTATCAAAGGGAGATCACTTCCACCTAACAGTATGTGGTCAGGTACTTTTTAACTTCTTAGCTAAAATGTTTTAGCCTGGGAGGGCTAGATTTGCACAGTACACCACTCTCTCGATAACTCACGCACAACAGGGTCCAACAACATCGACTGAGTTATAAGCAAGAGCGCGAGTTATCGAGGGACCTATAACAAACAACAAAACAAACAAACGGATCGATGTACACAGGCAAAAGGGGTGGGTGGGTGGGTTGGTTTGGCATGTTAGTGTTGAATACTCAATAATCGTGTTATGATTAACTATGATTAAATATTTCTTCATAGCGGTGTATTTTGTTTACTTTTGTCATCACAGAGTAACATTAATTTCAGGATAACTTACAAAATATTGAGATCATCAAAACAATAATCCACACGTTTTCCATTGGCTTAACTCACGCATGTATGATTTCGCACATTGTGTACTGCATCACAAATGACAGTGCTGAATTGCATAAATTCTTGTCTGATCCAAAGTAGATTTTTTATACACAAGATCGACCATCATTTTAAAAAAAATCCACAAACGACAGGTCGATTTGATTGCGGTAGAAGTAAAATGAATTTGTTTTTACAAGGGTTAGCCATTACCAACATGATTTTGATGGGTCTACAAATTTAAAATAATGTAAATTAGAACACGATAATACTTGCAGTTTGTGACATGTTTGACAAATATCACTTCACATTTTCAAAACATCTGCTCATTTTTTTTTTTACTTTTTGATTTCTCCACGTCTTTGTGTATTGTTTACGAGTGATTTTATCTCTGAGCTGGTTTGGATAATTACATGCAGCTTCCTGATTCAGTGAGCGTATTTCTCCTGACAATGAATTTTGTTTAATTCTATGTCAGCGCTGGAATCTCCAAAAGTGATAAAAAATATTACAAAAAAAATGTGAAACCATTTTCGACTGGTCGAATAAAATGAATTTTGAAAACGGTAATGACCTCAAGAACTTATGCTATCGGCATGCTTCCTTTGATTTTTTTTTATTGTACTTCCCTTGCTTGATTTGATATAAAAGACATATTCAAAGTGATAAAACAACACAGGTGTCTTTTAATTGATTTTTGTTTAATGCAACAAACACTTCCCCGAGCTGTTGATCAAAACAAAGCCGGCATTTATTTAGGTTCTCACAGAAGTACTCACAGGTTTCGAGGTGACAGATGATTGGCTTTTTTCATGTTTTCATAGAAGAGAATATGTTGCAATTCTAGTGTTTACACTGAAGCGAAATTAAAGGATTAGAATGTGAATTTCACATAGCAAGACATTTAAGTGGTGTTTATTTTATTATCTGTTGCCACCTCTTAGCATAATATTTCGTTGAACCTGTTTCGCCAGAATGATTATTTACAGAGTATTAACAACCTTTTATCTCAAAAATCCACAAACATAATATGAGACGTCTAATTAGAACTTGAAAAGTTCATGATATAGAGTCTATCTTTATGGCAATAATCACCATTTCCAATGATATAATGAGCTACCGTATTTCATGTAATTTTTCGTACATTTTAATTTTTCGTACACAATCCAATTATCAAAATAATAATTATTTAAATGTATCATAACTATTCGTATAGATCTCTTTGTATTTGAAAAATTGGTTAAGTTATCGGACATAAAATTTCCACTAGGAAGAATTACATTTGCAAAAAAGATCGAAAATACGGTATTCCCATTTTGTTTTTACAAAAATTAATGATTTATAATTATTTTTTGTGTATGAAAATTTACATAATATACAGTATGTAACAAGGTAAATATACCAATTCTTATCACATATTTTTTTCACGTTTAACACATTTAAAAATATAATTCCTTTGAAAAAAATCAGGAGCCATGCCGGACACTGCGTTATAAGCGGGTTCGCGAGTTATCGGGGTGCGAGTTATCGAGGGAGTGGTGTAGTAGGTTTCTATGGTACTATAATTGTGTAAAGTATTTTAAGAAGATATTTGCATTGTTTAACATGTTTACTGACAGTGACCTTTGACTTTTCCTTCATACTGTCATAAACACAGCACTGTCTTATCATTGGTTGAATTAGAAACCTAAAATTGAGATGTGAATTATGACAGCTGGCAAACACCATAGTTATCTTATGGGTAGTTCCACTCATGGGAATGCTATTTTGTGGTAATTATATTCACAAACTTTTGGAAGAGGTCCTATGATCTAAGCATATGATTGCCTGTTGTCTTACAATTCTTAAATTTGGAGGCTTCATATTCATTCAACATATAATCACCTGTCATATCTTTAAATTCATTCATTTAGGAAAGAATCCTATTCTATCATCATATGACTGTCATGTCATTACATTTGTAGATTTTGGAATGGGTCCCATTATACAATGTATGATTGTCTTTCAATTCATGGTTTGTAGCAACCATGAAATCCAGAAAAACTATTTAAAATCTTGCAAAGACAATTAATTAATTAATTATTTAAGACAGTTAGTACAGTAAGATCCATTGACTTTATTTCCAGCTTGGCATGAACATTGGTAACTGCTATTGGTGTTGGTACAGTTATATGAACACATATTTTGGGTGTGATATAAACAATGTTATATAAACAAATTTACCTGTACAGTAAGATCCATTGACTTTATATCCAGATTGGCATGAACATTGGTAACTGCCATTGGTGTTGGTACAGTTATATGAACACACAGGATCAATGCACTCATCAATATCTATACAAAAGAAAAGAAGAAAAATACAAATGTAATTAGTTATGAACTACAAAGTTCATGAACAAAATTATTATTCCAACCATGGCTTATCATGTAAAAACCTGAGGAAAAATACCAATTGAAAAGATTGCATATAGTTGACTAGTTTTACCATAAAAGATATCCATGCATCCATCTGTGGTGAATAATTGTCTACTGCAAAAACAAAAATCAATTAAGCAATTAGTAGGAAATGACATAAAAGATGTTTAAAGTGCAGTATCAGCAAGGCAAAATATGGCTGTACAGTGTTGGCAAGGCAAAACAAGGCTGTATTCATTTATCAAAGCAAAAAATCAAGATTGTACAGTTCAGCAAGGCAAACCAAGACTGTACAGTGCCAGCAAGGCAAAACAAAGTTGTACAGTGTTAGCAAGGTAAAACAAGGCTAAGGCCATTTGGCAAAGCTAAAAGGCTAAACAAGACTGTATAGTGTCAGTAAGGCAAAACAAGACTGTACAGTGTCAGTAAGGCAGAACAAGACTATAGTGTCAGTAAGGCAAAACAAGACTGTACAGTGTCAGTAAGGCAGAACAAGACTGTATAGTGTCAGTAAGGCAAAACAAGACTGTATAGTGTTAGTAAGGCAAAACAAAGTTGTACAGTCTTAGCAAGGTAAAACAAGGCTAAGGCCATTTGGCAAAGCTAAAAGGCTAAACAAGACTGTATAGTGTCAGTAAGGCAAAACAAGACCATATGTCAGCAAGGCAAAACAAGACTGTATAATGTCAGCAAGGCAAAACAAGACTGTATAGTGTCAGTAAGGCAAAACAAGACTGTATAATGTCAGTAAGGAAAAACAAGACTGTATTGTGTCAGTAAGGCAAAACAAGACTATATAGTGTCAGTAAGGCAAAACAAGACTGTATAGTGTCAGTAAGGCAAAACAAGACTACACTGTCGGCAAGGCAAAACAAGACTGTATAGTGTCAGTAAGGCAAAACAAGACCGTATCTCAGCAAGGCAAAACAAGACCGCATAATGTCAGCAAGGCAAAACAAGACTGTATAATGTCAGCAAGGCAAAACAAGACTACACTGTCGGCAAGGCAAAACAAGACTGTATAGTGTCAGTAAGGCAAAACAAGACCGTATAGTGTCAGTAAGGCAAAACAAGACTACACTGTCGGCAAGGCAAAACAAGACTGAATAGTGTCAGTAAGGCAAAACAAGACTGTATAGTGTCAGTAAGGTAAAACGACTACACTGTCGGCAAGGCAATACAAGACTGTATAGTGTCATTAAGGCAAAACAAGACTGTATAGTGTCAGTAAGGCAAAACAAGACCGTATAGTGTCAGTAAGGCAAAACAAGACTACACTGTCGGCAAGGCAATACAAGACTGTATAGTGTCAGTAAGGCAAAACAAGACCGTATAGTGTCAGTAAGGCAAAACAAGACTACACTGTCGGCAAAGCAAAACAAGACTGTATAATGTCAGCAAGGCAAAAGAAGACCGTATAGTGTCAGTAAGGCAAAACAAGACTACACTGTCAGCAAGGCAATACAAGACTGTATAGTGTCAGTAAGGCAAAACAAGACTGTACAGTGTCAGTAAGGCAAAACAAGATTACACTGTCGGCAAGGCAAAACAAGACTGTATAGTGTCAGTAAGGCAAAACAAGACCGTATAATGTCAGTAAGGCAAAACAAGACCGTTCAGTGTCATTAAGGCAAACAAGACCGTATAATGTTAGCAAGGCAAAATACGGTTGTACAGTGTCAGCAATCTATAACAAGGCTTCTGTGGAAATCAATGTTTCACCTGCAGACCATGATATAATGTATATTCTGTGATATATACAACAATAACAGTTTTTCCATTCTTTTTCTCTGAATAAAGGCATGATAATGGATAATACAAATGCATCACAGAAAATTTGTTTTTTTTATAAAACCAGTCATTTTGTAGTTATAAAATTCTCTGCATTGTATCTGATTTGGTTTATTGTTTAGTTTTTTTTTAATTTTATGCATATTTTGCATTCTACGTGAAATATCTAACAAATTCTAGATGGATGAGAAATCATAGAAAACTAACATAATTTATATAAATATATTTGTACATAGAGCTTTTCCAATAAAAGTTAACTGTGACCTAGGCAAGGCACCTTCATCAATGATAGTTGAGCAATAGATGCAATATATTTTTTGTAGCATTTTAAAATTGACCCTTTGAAAAATCAGACTACAATGACATACAAAACAAAAGCCTGTTTGTCTGGGTACCATGTTTGTTTAAATGGAACAGCCTGTTGTATAAACTGACTACTTAATTGAGAACAAATATACTGCTTGTATGTTTTAATAAATTATATATATATATATATATATAAATGTATGTATGTATGTATGTATGTATGTATGTATGTATGTGTGTGTGTGTGTGTGTGTGTGTATTTTTATACAAATATCATGATGTATGCCTGGTGTTTAGACTGATTTATTTTCTGTCTCACCTATGCAGGAATCATTTATCTTGTTGTAACCACTTTCACATACACATTGGTAAGATCCCAGTGTATTGAGGCAGTAAATATTGGCTCCTGTACATAAGGATGTATTACTGCATTCATCAATGTCAGTATCACATTTTGTTCCATTCCAACCATTTTTACACACACATCCTGATAACTTGTCACACCTCTCTGCTCCAACACTGCAGTTGCAATCAGTTGAGCAGTTAATACCATAATGGAAACTGTCACATTCTGCAAAAAGGAAAAAAAAAAAAAAAAATCTGAAAACAGCATTTGAAAAGGAATTTATATGAGGAACACATGCTACTTAAATGTGTAATGTTTCTGACTGAGTTATGACAACACTCTCTTGCTGAATCAGGGTTTTAACTGATTAACCCCTGGTGACCATTTTTACATTTCTGGAGTTAGTACTCTACTTCTGAGCTCCGTAGCAACATGGTCATTTAAGATATCACTAAAGTGGGTGATATTACATACAAGAAGACACATGTAGCTCTACAATGGTACCAAATAATCTGGACTTTCTAGCAACTTTACAAAATAACGAGGGAAAAACATATTTTTTGACACCCAATTTTTTTACCCTCAAAAGTCACTCATGGTCGATGTCCGATTTTATGTCTGTATTTTAGACTTTTTGTCCTCAGATCTAAAGCAGACCAGTCTGAACTGCACACAGGAGAACCTTTGAAAAAAGCAGGATAAGATGGGGATTTGGAGTAAAAAGGGGCTAGGACATGAAAATGAAGGGTCCAAAAAGACTCCAGTTTTTACCCTTCTGCACATGCACATCCATATACAGTGGCAGATTTTTAAATTTGGCAGGATATCAGTTGTGTTCATCCATTAGGATTTCAAATATTTTTACATCATCATGGATAATGGATGCTCTTTTGTAGATATGATATATCTACTTCATGATCATTAAAAGCACCTGAAATTTAAAATGATGAATTTATGTATACATACACACAAACACATCTGTGCAAATATCTATAATGAAACCAACTGAAAAAAACAGGTCAGGGAGTTATAATTATTCCAAGCAGGAATCACATCTGTGCTGCTAGTAATGGCATCTAACAATTACCTTTCTGGCACAAGGAACATGGCAATATGCTGATCTTCAAAGCAGATTCAACGAAGCCAAATGAAAGGAATCAAGGTGCAAGAGAACCCAATTACTAGTCAAGTGGAAAGTAACTCTCCTAAATGCACAAAAACACTGGATTTCTATTAAGGTCTTAAGCTAAGAGGTAAAATACATTTTCTTTTCCATTAAATATAAAATTGTCTATTTCTGACTTCATTCTTTTACAAAACACTGCTTTGCAATGCATATATATATATATATATATATATATATATATATATATATATATATATATATATATAGATATATAGATATAGATGCATAATAATCATAATTATAAAATAGCATCTAAATACTGATGTGAATGATTATCCCTAAGTCCCTTTGTTGGATATAAGATTAAATGAACAAGCATAATATTTATTTACATGCATATATATGTTAACATTACCTATTCTTGCATGTACAAAAAAATGGATTGATGCCAATTCATATAACATCATGTCCAAAAGTAAATATGCAAAAATAGTGCATTAGTTTTACAAGTCTCATCTCACCTAACATTAAAAAATTTATTCTTTATTAAAATCGAGTGGAAAAATCTCCCCCCAAATGTTTGGTACAATAACTGATTCTGTATACAGTTACACATGCAAATCCAAAACACTCAAACTAACAAGAAAGTGATCCTACCTGTACAAGTTCTGCCATCATTTTCCAACCTGAAGCCTGGACTACAAGAACAGACATAGCTCCCATTTGTATTATGACAGTTGTTTGTATCATTACATTTATTCAGATGACTGAAGAAACATTCATTGATATCTGAAACAATGCAAGCAAATAAGTAAACATGTGACAGGAAAACAATGAAAAGAGTTACTAACAAGGAAGAAATTTCAAGAAAAGACAATCTTTACCTAATATAATCAAGAAGTATCAAGTCAGCTGTACATCACAGACCTGAATGACATATTCCAAAATGTCCCAAGAAAAGAAAATGGAGTCAAAGAAATGCTTTCTAGAGAACTTTCTTACAATTCTCTACATTCAAAATGTTATGAAAACAACTGCTTTGATTTATCTTGGATTTGAAATATTATGCAAATGATTGCTTTGATTTATCTTGGATTTGAAATGTTATAAAAGTAACTGCTTTGATTTCTCTTGGATTTGAAATGTTTAAAAAATAACTGCTTTTATTTCTCTTGAATTTGAAATGTTATAAAAATAACTGCTTTGATTTATCTTGGATTTGAAATGTTATAAAAATAACTGCTTTTATTTCTCTTGAATTTGAAATGTTATGCAAATGATTGCTTTTATTTATCTTGGATTTGAAATGTTATGCAAATGATTGCTTTGATTTATCTTGGATTTGAAATGTTATAAAAGTAACTGCTTTGATTTCTCTTGGATTTGAAATGTTATACAAATGACTGCTTTGATTTATCTTGATGGATTTGCAGTAATCTTATCGAACTGAAATGCCATCATTCTTCAAGTTTGGTCAAATTTTTCTCTGTGGATTTTTAAAAGGAGATCTTACAAAACAATGTTACATTCTATTTAACAGTATTAAACAATGATACAACTTTTATCACATTAGGTTTGAAAACCTAATAATAATTCCTGTATTTTAAAGCCCTAATGATGCCGTTTTCATAAATTTCAACACTTTGAATTGAACTAAAGTTTGGAAGAAATGATTGCTTCAATAAAACTTACATCAACCATTGTTTGAAATAATAAAGCTGTTTGGTTTAAAGGATACTCAAAGATCCAGTTTAGAATTAAAAAGAACCACCTATTGATTCAGTATCCAAAGTCACTCATAATTCAGTTCTTTGTTGGAAATGACCCAAAGCAAGTGATGTCATTCAATAAATTCCATTAGTGACTAATCTAACAACAACATGTGGCATACAAATTGATTCAAGAGGGAAGGGAGAGATAGGTCCTCTTTTTTAAGTGGATCTGAGAGAAAAGAGTGTGCATTAGATAAAACAAGAATTGGGTTAATATCAGTCATCAGCTGGGAAGCTGAAACATTTTCAGGCGCAAACCTGGGTTTTGAATTTCTGTATTGATTGGCATATGACAAGGACTTTCAAAAAATATACATCAGTTACGTCTTTAAAAAAATATACATCAGTTACGTCTTTAAAAAAATACTTGTAAATTCTAGGCTGAGTACTGTTATATCAGACACAAATGCATATCACACAAGATCAGCCACCATATCCAACAGTGTGGTGTTGGCTTTATTCTATTTACAAAAGTATCATCAAATTTTGTGTTACAGCTTTCAACTGAAATCAGTTTATCCACGGATGTCACTATTGAATTAATACATACTCATTTGATAAATGGATGAATTTCTCATTTTTAGGAAGAAATTATATGGCTTATAAAAGAGTTGAAACATTGATATTATCTAGTTTTAATGAAATATGATGAAACATCGATATTATCTAGTCCTTAATGGCTCCCAATGAAGTTCAGGACAAATATATTTCAAAATTTTGTATTAATTAGATGATTTGGCACATACAACATTTTGCACATAATGAAAATATTAAATATTTCAAAACTAGTTATGCCATTTTTTTACCTTATATGTAGCTATTTCACATATATGCATGTTTCTCTTCCAAAAAACATCACTCTTCTTATAAGGCAACTGAAGAATAAACGGTAATCTTATAAGATGGTCCAAAATTTTCAAACAGCCACCAGCCAAGCATGAATGATATGTAAAAATTGGGGTAAATAAGGAATATTAAGGAAACAATAACTTTTTGTTATCCAAATTTATTGGTCATAGCAACTGTTATCAACTAATGAGGAGATTTATTTTTACTGATGCTCAAAGCTTACAGCTATGGGAGTTCTTTTTTTAAACTCTAAATATTTTAAGTAATATACTTGCCTTCACAAGCTTTGTTATCGGCTGCAAGTTTAAATCCTAGATTACATGAACAGGTAGCTGTTCTTGCTTGAAAGTCCACCAAACAGATCTGATCACATGTAATGTTGGCATACATCTTGCAAGGATTATCAACTATGAAATACAGAATGGACAATACATTAGACTTTGATACTTCACTGTGACAAGTGTGTGGAAAGTAGCTACATTGTGATTAATAACATCTATATACAGCAGCATATTTACTTCAAACAATTAAACAGGTGTCCCTGTTTTGAGATGCAACACTCTAGTTGGACTATAACCTGATCACCTTGCCTTTACACATAAAGTAGTATGTATTTAACAATTCTGTCCTCACCAGATGAGAACCATCCTATTACAAATGGCAGGTTTGTATTACGATTTACTGCTTCAGGGAACACATTTGTATTGTACTGGATATGATTTCTGACTGACTGAAGGTAACATTTACTGCAGTAAAATCACTCATGTACTATTGAGAACTGGCAACTCTGTGACTTTATTTCTTGTCTGGAGGATATTTTGTTCATCTACTGAAAGGATTTAAAAACTGAAGCACAGTCTATTACATTTCATTGATCATATACTTTCAAAAAAACAAAAATTAAAACTAATTACACAGTGCATAATAATATTTTGATCTAAGTAAAACCTCTAAACAATCAAAATGGAAATTTATGTTATTCAAGTGAAAGCAATTGTGATTGAATTGTGGCATGTACCTTCTTTGCAAGTCTTTCTGTCTTCTGTCAGGGCATATCCAAAGTTACAGGAACAAGAAAATCTTCCAGGAGAGTTTTCACAGATTTGCTGACATTCTGACTGTCCTGCTGTACACTCATCTATGTCTGATATATGCAAGGAAAGAATACTGGATTAGATATCACAATATTGGAACAAAACACTTTAAACAAAGTTTGTGCACAAATTAATTTTTACCCATCTATAATCAATAAACAACCCTTATATATATATATATATATATATATATATATATATATATATATATATATATATATATATATATATATATATATATTTTTAATGCTAGCCTGAAAATTAGCATTTCTTATTAGGGCTGTTCTAGTAAAACATATACCCTCCCCCTGGGTATAGCACTTCATAAAAACTTCTGTAGGGGGTTGTGTTTCAAACTATTTTGATTCTGATAGTGGAAGGTTGATTAAGAAAATCACTTCTGTTGTGGATTGAGTTAACAAAATGAAAAATTGCTGGTGGGTTGTCAGTAAAAAAAAAATGAATATATTTTTTAAATTGCATCTAACCCCTCCTAACAGTATAATGTGAATAAAAAGGTCTTTCGGAAAATGATGCCAGTATACGCGAGTGCACCTAATTTGTTCAAATTTGCGTACTTTTAAAGCAGTAATATGCATTCCACAAATTATGTCAACAATACAGATATAAAACGTGCTTTGCGCATTATGCAATTTTTATTCAACTTTTAACTTTAAAAATTCATTTAGCGATGTTATTTGTGCTGCCAGTAGCAGTGTAGCAGCGCTTGATGCGACAATATTCAGGAAGACAAGCGTTAACATAACTGGATACTTCGGTTCAACATGAATGGCTGTTAAAATAACTTTGATTGGTTCGTTGGCACTGGAACAAGCATTTATGGGAGTTTTGACCTTACTTTCATTATGTTATCTTTACAAATGTTTGTTTCAAATAAGGC
The DNA here is from genome assembly GCA_016746295.1 of Potamilus streckersoni. Lineage (NCBI taxonomy): Eukaryota > Metazoa > Mollusca > Bivalvia > Unionida > Unionidae > Potamilus > Potamilus streckersoni. Next base: position 510,751 of record JAEAOA010002079.1, read on the forward strand.
CACACAGGTAACCAAAATGGCTGATTCACAACAAGGTTTGTTGTTAGATGATGTTTTCAGTCTGCAAATACTGGCTGGTGACAATGAATTTCATGTATATCAGTCTGTTGGACATTCAGAAAATGTCACTGAAAATACCAGTGTGTGATTTTGAACACAAAATTGATGTTGAGCGCGAGTCCAATGTAAATGTTGGACGCACAGAATGCCGGTTATATTTATTAATGATACTCGTGTCGGAACAAGCAGACTATGGGAATGTTGGACTTAAAACCCTAATACAGTATTATGGAAGAGAAAAAACCTAACATATGAGGCAGCAATGAACTGATTCATGAAAGTGAATCTTTGGTAGAGTTCAAGTAAGTGAAAACATTCTTTTTGGAACAGAGCTATAGAAGAGAATACCCATGGCCAATTGGCCAGGTAGCTATGATGTCGTAGCCTCAATTTATTTTGTTGTGGGTCCACAAGGTAGGACTAAGGGTACTAATATTAGTACTAATGGCCATGAGGCCATACATGTGAGATGTTGAAAATTGCACAACCATAAAGAACAGCAACTTGTTCAGGCCAGTTATGTATATGCACTTCAGACAGCAAACAGTGAAATGGAGTTCTCAGCACATAATAATATCCGTACACTGAGGAGGAGGTTCATATTCAGAAACAGTCAACATATTAATGCTCATAGTGTACATCAGAGAACCCTCATACAACATAATTAAGTGTGTGTGTAAATATAGCATAGTTGGCAGAACCACTATGGCAACAAAAGAATAATGAGACTAACTTTCACGTCATGCAGATGTAGTACCAAATGAAGAACATGCTCTCAATGTGCAAAATTTAAATGACATTAAGCATAAGAAACTGACTGAACTGTGTAAACTCGAAGCAAGATGGATAAAATTTGTCCTGTTTGTGTTTGGTTATTCCTATGAATATATTGAAGATGATGATATTTTCTGCAGACCTTTTGGCACTTAGTTTCAGGCCATCATTTATTATTTGTATTACTATTATCTAGTACATAACATTTTGATTTTGTTGTTGTTGTTGTTGTTGTTGTTGGGCTTAACGTCATTTTTCAGCACACAATAGGCTATTCATGGCAGCCAGTATTAATGGTGGAGGAAGAAACTGGGAAATCACCAGAAAGAACCACCAACCCATGAGAAGCTACTGGCAAGCTTTTTCACATATCCACATTCGCTGAATCCTAGACTCAAACCCACACAGACAGAGGTGAGATGGCAGTGATCCATAATGGACAGCGCTTTAGACCACTCGGCCACTCAGGGCCCCCATAACATTTTGAAGCAGTGTTATTAACTAATGAAGAAATTGAAGAAAAATTTTTTTATGTTATTCTGATATATGGATTCTTTACTACACTAATAATGTTTCATCCTGATTCTTTTTTTACCTTCTCCTTTAGTTTTACTGGTACCAATAATTTTAATAAAATTGTAACTTCTATTTTCTTGCAATCTAAATATTTGTGATCATGTATTAAAGGTGTGATAAAAGTAAAATGTGCCCAGTTTTGTTATAAAATCTAAAACTAATAAATTAGCAAGAGACTAAAGTATAAAGTAAATCACTTTCATTTGTGCAAAAATTGTCAATTTTATTAGAGTGTTGTTAGAAACAAGAGAATAGTTGCACAAGATGTATTTTGCTTAGTTGTAGAACCAGCACTCATATTGTAACCACATATTCCATTTCAATACTACTATCATTATTTCTGCATAATCATATCAGTTTTTCCCAAGTGGTATCAATTTCCTGATCTAATGTTGTTTGTTTATTTTGCAATTTTTACACATAAATAATTCCCAGTATCATTAAAAAACAATATAATCTGCACCAAATTGAGTTGTTTGGGAAGAAATTTTTTTTTAACCCAAAAAGTCAGTGAATCTAGGAGTTCTGGCATCAAAGTCTAACTTTAAATTAAATAAATTTCACCTTTGGTCTATTTGGATCTTGAATGTGATGGAGGAACATGGCTCCAAAATAAACACATCAATTTTAGAGTCTATTCATTGACTATGAATCAAGTATATAATCTGACCCAACTGAATTGCTAGAAAAATTTTAATTCTTTTGACAACATCATAATTAGCTGTCAAATATAGAGTAAGCCTATGGCTATTTAACAATGGCTATTCTTTCCGCCACCACTTCCTCATTGGAGATCACAAACACACACAACTTTGATTAAATCCTGAATCCTAGCTGGATCCCTGCAGCGTAGATAACTTGATCATTTTTTTTAATTTTATTGGTCTCTGGTTATCCCATGGTATTTCTGTCACTTGAACATTATCTTACAGTGTGTCAACTCAGAATGGTCGAATAAGGCATACAATCGTTGAAAGTTGTTAAAGGACTACATTACTACAAATATAAAAGTAAGAGAACCATGCTATAAATCAGTGAAAATAAAATAGAGTATACATGGTTTGACTGTCCCTGACTGGTTGATAATGAAAGTAAGATTTTAGTGAAAAGAATCTTTTGAGAGCTTATCCTACATGTAACTGATAAAAGTCAGGGACATTGTTTTATTAATATAATTTCTGTCACTTTACAGACCTGAGTTTGGAAGACTCGTTACAGAAATCAGCAGCTGACTCTTCTGTGTAGTATTGAAAGCACACATTTCCAATTTGTGTCAATCCAGAAAATGGTGCAGCTGTCTTCATAGATTTGTCTATACAGACACAAATGTGATCATGAGCACTCAAAATTTTAAGTTATTGAATTTTAATATCATGGTGCTTCCACAGGTTTAAAATGGGAACTGAATTTGTACAGAGAGTTTTTAACTTTGAGTTTTGTGCAGAAACATGGAATCCAAGAAAAGAATACATTCAAACTGTAGAGGTTTTCTATCATGGATTTAATCTCCTTATTACATTTTACATTGATATGCATATTCGCAAACAGTATAATAGTAGGAAAAGTAAGTGACAAATTTTAGATACATATCATAAACAAGACAAACAGTATGTGGGGGGACAAGATCATAAGAACAAGCTGAAATGGAGAAGTATAATAACAGCAGTAATGAGTAGAAGTGTGCATCTTTTTTGAGGCATGCAACATTATTTTCTCAGTTGCAGTAAGAAATTACATCAAAGGGAAAACAATAAAGGGTATATAGCTAACTAAACCACATGAATTTAGGTTCTCAAATTGATTTTAAACTTCTGGTTATATCTTTCAGTCTCTTTCTGTTCATTCTGGTGATTATGTCAACTGAATCAGTATGGTTGGAAAAAAATCTGGCAAATTTAAAGATTGAAAAATCTTTTAGCAGAATATGATTATACAATGCACTTCTACCCGAGAGATGTGAATAATTTCATTCAAATTAGCTCCCTTAGTTCCAATTTGCATGCCCACAAAAAATTTTGAGTTGCGGATAGTTCAGAATCTTACCTATACTATAAATCATTATGGTTAACCAATGAAAAAATGATATGTCTAACATATTTTGTTCATACCAGGAGAATAATTATAGTTTATAATGTTTCATTGCATTTTACAAAATTAAAAGCAATTTCATGGATTCTTTGTGGCTTTGAACTTCATTGCATTTTGCTATAGTCCTGTCATATCCATTCCCTTGTGACATCAGTGTGATGTGCAAAACGTGTGTAACACGGTTTGAAAAGTTAATTTGAAAAAACCTTTTAATTTAGCATTTCTAAATAAATAAATCATATCTGGAATCTGCATATATTTCATGCCCAAAATCCGGAATCGGAAATCAGTAGAAAAATCCTAATCGGTTATGCCCTAATGATGATGCTGCTGATAATACAGTTAACTGCAATGACACTGATTTTATGAATACTCTTAGAAAAAACGATTCTTTGACTTTTATCCATTTTTAAAAATATAATTTATGACATAAAAAAGTTTGACTTGCTATATTTCATTTTTTTAAAAAAAAAACTTGATATTTGTCTTGCAACATGGCATAGAAAAAGACGACGGTAACTGAAATATATGTTCTTAGTGATGGTCCATAAAGAACGTTTGCAGATAATACCGGATTTCCTACACCCCTCTCCCCTTGTCCACTTTTGTTCATATGTGTCTTACCCCCATCCCCTGGATGCAGTTATCCCCATTTAGGAGGGCTGATATATGGCCATGTAATTAGCCTCAGGCACTGGGGGCTAGACCTATGTATTAATGGCAACCCATTCATATATATATATATATATATATATATATATATATATATATATATATATATATATATATATATATATATATATATATAGATGCAATAAACTGACGACGAACAGTACGAAACTAGTAACTAACTAGCCTAAGCGCTTTCGACTCTTAATGAGTCTTTTTCAAAGGCAAATACAAAACATAGTTACGACAAACAAATAAACACAAAAACGTTGCGTTTGTAGTTTTAGCACATGTGAAGATAGAAATGTAGAGGTTTACAAACGCAACGTTTTTGTGTTTATTTGTTTGTCGTAACTATGTTTTGTATTTGCCTTTGAAAAAGACTCATTAAGAGTCGAAAGCGCTTAGGCTAGTTAGTTACTAGTTTCGTACTGTTCGTCGTCAGTTTATTGCATCTATTTTAATTAATCCCTGACAAACGTGATCCCTTGGTGGATCCAGTACACGCTTGAGAGGGTTGTTATTCGCCATATGATTTGTATTCTTTATATATATATATATATATATATATATATATATATATATATATATATATATATATATATATATATATATATATATATATATTCTGTGGCACAAATGGTACAAATTGAGATTAACAAATAATTTATACTTACCCATAAAGGACATTTGCAAAACATACTGGAATACATGCCGTAGGGATAAGAGCAGCTGTCCAACACAATAAAAAATACTAGCGTGCAGACATCCACAAGGTTATTTAAACCCCATCCCCCTTGTGCACATTTGAACACCCCCTCCCCCATCTTTGTGGACCTCCTTAATGGATGATCCCTTACAAGAAATTACATAGTATAAAAGTAGGCAAAAATAATGCAACATCACTTTCTGAGGCATTAATGATTTTTTTCTGACAAATCATTTATTATAAGTTTACCAAAACATTTATTGAAAAAAATAAGGGAATCATAGCAACTGACCACCCATTTCAAGCAATACAAGATTTAACTATTATTTTTATCGAAAGCAGCATGCCTGAGAACAAAGTAAAATAGCAAAACATAGTGATCACTTTAGTAAACACACAGTTTAGTAAGGATACAAATTCATAATTTATGAATTCGAATAGAAATCCCTAATGTAAAATCTATATTCATGGACATTAAATTAGTAGCTAAGGAACTGATCAATGACATCTACAAATAATAAGCCACCAAGAAAATTTGTGATTTCATAGTATCAGAGACATACATGGTTGACAGACAAACAAACAAAAGGACAAAAGATTGACTATAATGAATGAATACAAATAAAAATATGATCCATAAGAATTCAGTAAATTACCTCCAGCCAGCTGTCATTTAAATCGGGGGGGGGTATATGTTTTAATGGAACAGCCCTTAAAACTTACACATTTCTTGATGTTAATTATTACTTTTTGGACACTAACATGAGTGATATATCAAGGTTTACGAGTCCGATTGTGATTTCATGCACATTAAACACATCAGGACCAATCTTTTAAAAAATTTTCTTGGACAAAAATGGGATTCATGCCAGTCACTGCATTATAATTGAATTTGTAAAATATCAGGGTCCAAGTTAACATGGAAGCAAGGTTGACAGAAAAAAACAAGACAGAGGTAAGTAGGTACATGGATATACATATATAGATAGATTATGACAAACACTGGTAGGCAGATATACAAAGATACATTACCACATACCTATACATTTATTACGGTTATCAGGATCTGTGTTGTATCCTGGCCAACAGCCACAAGAAAATCCACCCAGGGTGTTGATGCATATTTGCTGACATGTATTTAGTGTTGGGTCTTCACATTCATTTACATCTTGAAACAAAAATATCAAAGAAAATCGAGTTAAAAAGAAACTCAATCATGAAATTTGCTTAATTTTTTTCTTACACATGCTGTCATCTTGTACTTCTATTAAGAACAAATATTATATAAGAAAAGGTTCTACCTGCTAATGTGAAATGAATGTTGCAGGTCTTGGGAATTTGATAACATCATGAAATGGCTGGTACAGTATATTCTAATGTTCAAAGATATACTTGCAATTATCAACTGAAGAAACTTGAAAAAATGAAGCATGTTACATGCATGTATACATATACTGATCTGAAACTTGAGTTAACTGAAAATAAAATAAATGAAAATGCTTACCAGACAAAATGCATATATTTCATTGGGAACTAATATTCTCTGATATTTTGAAATTACTACATGCTATATAATGTCCTTTATTTTTCTGCTTTCATTATATGCTATATCATGTGCTTTTCTGAATTAATACATGTCATTTCATGTACATATGTCTAAATTCATACACATTAAATCAGCTGCTTCATTTGTCTGAATTAATATATAATCATTACATGTACATACACTGTCTGAATTAATACATGCCATTTCATTTACATGTCTGAATTAATACATGTCGTTTCATGTACATACATTGTCTCAATTAATTCATGTTATAGTATGTACTTCAATTGCTTGAATTCATACATGTCATTTCATGTATTACAATTGCCTGAATTCATACATGTCATTTCATGTACATATATTGTTTGAATTCATATATGTTATATCATGTACTACAATTGCCTGAATTCATACATGTCATTTCATGTACATATATTGTTTGAATTCGTACATGTCATTTCATGTACTACAATTGCCTGAATTCATACATGTCATTTCATGTACATATATTGTTTGAATTCATATATGTTATATCATGTACTACAATTGCCTGAATTCATACATGTCATTTCATGTACATATATTGTTTGAATTCATATATGTTATATCATGTACTACAATTGCCTGAATTCATACATGTCATTTCATGTACATATATTGTTTGAATTCGTACATGTCATTTCATGTACTACAATTGCCTGAATTCATACATGTCATTTCATGTACATATATTGTTTGAATTCGTACATGTCATTTCATGTACTACAATTGCCTGAATTCATACATGTCATTTCATGTACATATATTGTTTGAATTCATATATGTTATATCATGTACTACAATTGCCTGAATTCATACATGTCATTTCATGTACTACAATTGCCTGAATTCATACATGTCATTTCATGTACATATATTGTCTGAATTCATACATGTCATTTCATGTACTTCTATTGTCTGAATTCAAACATGTCATTTCATATACATATATTGTCAGAATTCATATATGTTATATCATGTGCTTCAATTGTCTAAATTCATGTCATTTCATGTACATATTATGTCTATATTATGTACATATACTATCTTTATTCATACATTTTATTTAATGTACATATATTGTCTGAATTCATTCATACATGTCACTTCATGTACTTCAATTGTCTTAGTTATTACATGTCATTTCATGTCCATATATTGTCTGAATTATAACATGTTGCATCATATATCCTCAAATATAAGTCGATGTTTCTTAAAGTGTGGCATAAAAACAAATTGAAACATATTGGAGTACTGTTGGCATGTCTGTTTGCAGTTCATATAAATACTGTCGGTTAAATTTTTTATGTTTTCATGCCAGCTCCCATTCAGACTTGCATGTATGATATGGATTATATTTATCCATTTCACGATGGTATTCAGTACATAATAGTCATATCGTATTTGGATTTTGACAACTGAGATTTCAGTTTTATCCAAATCTAAGGATTAAATGTGTGATGATATTTTCTGGTTGAAATATGGGAGACCATTGCATGTAGACAACTTTACAGCTGGTTCAGGGCCAACATTTAACTTAGATGAAAATGCAAGGGGTATAGTTTGCTTTTTTACAGTCTTTTTCCCAAAGAATTATTCAAGTTGTGCAAATTAGTGGTGAGAAAAGTAAACTAATATACATTATAATCACAACAGATATCTTGAAGTATATTTATTATGAATATGCAAATATAAACATTGATTCCTGGGGCATTTGTCGGTGAAAATGATTGGCACAACATTTTGGTAAGTGTTTAAAATATTAGTTTTCATACATAGTTTGCATGGGACAATATTGATACAGAAAATGTAGACAGAATGTGCACTAACTCAAGAAGCTCTCACTCAAGCAGCCATTATGATGCTCTGGGGTTCAGTCTATAAACAGCAGCTAGAAGGCAGGCTGCTTATCAGGCTTAGCAGGCAGGGCAGTAAATATTTGTAGAAGGACAAAAGTTAACATAGATTTTATGGATTGAATGATCAAAGTGTCACTTATAGAGTCCATGTTTAGTATTCACATAAGCATGAAGACATGACAGAAAAGACAAGGAATTGGAGTTGGATGATGATTATGATGACTAGAAAACAATGGAGGATTTCAGAACTTGGTCACTCGGTCGATGAGAACAAATTCATGGTTTCAGTACCAAATAATACTAGATAATGACATTTGAGAATCACACACATGTGGATTTAACTTTCAATGTTTGTTTGTAAGACATGTGGAATTAAAACATTATGGGATATTGTTAACTGGCTCATTGTAGGGTACAGGTTTTATACCAGCGTGTGACCTATGATAGAATTCAAGGATTTTTCATAAATGGATTTAAATGTCATTAGCATTATAATTTTTACAAATTTTTTGACAAGAATGTGAACAAAATATGTTACAATTTTTTTGTGACATATTCTACTAAATAATGATTGCTTTTATACTGGTTTTGTCTTCTTTTTTCTAATCTATCTATCCAGTTTGATTTTTTTTTATTTGTCCCAAGTGCAACTCTGACTCACTGATAACAAGTCACATATTCCGTTGGAACTGAATTACTTCCAAGACTGATAGAATGCATAAATTAAATGAGTTTGAATTACAAAATACTTCCCAGACTGATAAAATACATAAATTAAAATGAGCTTTTCATAGCCCTAAATAGGTAGATAAGCTTGAGGTCAAGTAAACTTATAACTGAGTATATATGGTAAGCTGTCTGAATTCATACATCTTATACCATGAACATAAACTGTGTAATTCATACAATTTATACCATCTACACGTTTTTTATGTATTTTAGTTGTCTGAACCCATTCTGTCATGTACTTATGCTATCTGAATTGATACACATGCATACATATTCCAAATATAAGTGTTTAAATAACTGAGTTACAATCAATTATTGTTGAACAAGAGGCCCATGTGGGCCCAATCTTGCTCACCTGTCTGACATAATTTATGGTAAAGTCATAAAGGTCATGTATGCACATTTACTCTAAGTTTAATCAAAATCATAAAAAACACAGTCTCTATAATGGCAATGAGCTCAGCCAGTCATATATATCACCAAATTATTATGCACAGATTCTGCTCATTATCGAACTAATGCAAGATAATGACCTGATTAGCCAATGATCTAAGTATGATCAAAATAGGATAAAATACAGCTTCCAAAGAGATAACATTTCTGCAAGTTAGATGCAAGAAGGCCTCAATAAAAGACATTGATCTCGTTCATTATCAAACTCATCCGAGATTTTGATGATATAAACCCATATTCCATATTTGGTCATAACAGAATTAGAAGTATGACATTCTAAGTTATAACAAGCTCAGCCAATCAGAAGCAAAATCACCTCACTAATAGGTCTGGATCTTGCTAATTAGTGAACTCTTCTGAAATAATGACAATATAAGCCCAAAAGAGGCCTGGTCAAAACTGAATCAGAAAAATGATGTCTACACTGGTAGCAAGCTCAGATGATCAGATGCAAGATCACCTCATTATTTTGCATGTATCTCACTCAGCCAATCCAATGCAGTATCGCTTAGATTAAGAAAATATCTTACTCATTACTGAATTCATCTGATATCTGCATGACATGAGCCTGTACTTCAAGTCTGATCAAAATGAGACACATGGCTTCCAGATTCAAAAGTGGTAACAAGTTTATCCAATCAGCTGCAAGATAATCTCATTAGTAAATGTGAATTATACTGATTAGAAAGCTCAGATGAGGCCTTGATATTATAAGCCTGTATTTAAAATGTGAGCAAAATCAGATAAGAAATATTGCTTCCAAAGCGGTGCAAAACTTGGCCATACAAGGTTAATTCATTATTATGAATGGATCTCACTCATTATCAAATCTGTTTAAAATTTGTATGACATGATCCATATTAAACATTTAATCAAAATCTTACCAAAAGTTTTGTTTCCTGACAAGCACCGACCATTAAATGCAGCATCATCTCATTAATATATGTAAATTTCACCCATTATCCAAGTTTCTGTGACCAAAATAGTATAAGCCCATGTTCCAAATTTAATTATAATAGGATAAGAAATATTGTTTTCATTGTGCAAACAAGGCTGTTGACAGACCAGGCTGACAATAAATGGTGTAGGATGGACACAAGTCCATGCTTTAAAATCACTTGAATATATATCTCCATCAGCTCAATATCACTTGAACATTAATTTGCTATATAATGTTGGGCATTTGCAACAGTTGATAACCCACTGATTTATTTCATCTCCATTTGTTTGTACCCCCATACAGATTTCAATAACAGAAACCTTAAATTTGATGAAATTTGCAAAGAACTTAGACAATTCATTCATTGATTTATATTTTCTAACCTGAATGTGAGAAGATTTGCCATAACACTGTCATCGCTTGCGCATTTTGTGCTTAACGGAAGTTTTCAATGTAATAGACTGACATGCTTGAGAACCATTTCCAGTTTCTAGACCAATCCATTTTCAGCAAAGGGATGCATGTGTAACTAAAGATGTACTTACAATATATGTTGTCTGCTTCCGATATTTTCAGTGTCGAATCAAGGAAAGAAAAGAATGACAACAAATTTGTCCTTCACATGGATTTAACAAGTGATTTCATTATGTTCATGTGTGCAAAGGAAAATAATTCCAAAGTCAATGGTAATTTACGGAATTATCCCGCAGTTACCAAATAGGATGAATTATGTTATTATGTTGTCGGATGGAAATAAACTGCCCCACAGTGTACGGAATATGGCACCATGTTAGTGTGGGAAGACCATTAAGCATGACAGCTGCAAGGGGATGGAAGTATTAATGTCATTCTGGTGACAGTCAGGTCAGAAATTATAAATCAATGATTCAATTGACTTAGTTCTGTGCACATTTTATCACGTTAAACATTTTAGTTATTGAAATCGGTAGGGGGGTACAAACCAACGGGGATGTAGCATCAGACTATAGTAGGCTATGGGATGCTTGATTTCACTCACACCAGTTTTATAACTTACACTATTGTACCCTGCGACGATGGCATGTTTGATTTGGCCCACACCAGTTTTATAACTTACACTACTTTACCTTTAGACCATGGCATATTTGATTTGGCCCACACCAATTTTATAACTTACACTACTTTACCTTTAGACCATGGCATATTTGATTTGACCCACACCAGTGTTATAACTTATACAGCTTTATATTTAGACCATGGCATGTTTGATTTGGCCCACACCAGTGTTATAACTTATACTGCTTTATATTTGGACCATGGCATGCTTTATTTGGCCCACACCAGTGTTATAAATTATACTGCTTTATATTTAGACCATGGGATGCTTGATTTGGCATATACCTTATGGATTAAAACAAAAATTGAAAGTTGAATCTCATACTAAAAAACCTCTGAGCTCCATTTTGATTATATACCTGTCCATTATTTAAAATCTTTATGACAATTTTGGTATACAGAAACATAATTTTTCTTAGTCTCTAAATCAGGTGCTAAAATTCTCTTAATTCACAAACTGTATTATTATTTATGTTTCTATCCTATCTTAAAAATCCCACCTGTACGTTTTATTATTACTTTTGTTATTATTTATCTTAATTACTATTCAATTTTAGTTATCAAACCTGTACATATGTTAGTAAAAATACTATTATTCTTCTCTATTGTAATTATCTCACCTGTACACATAGTAGTGGTAGTATGTTTGGTGCTTGCCTTTTTAATTACTCTTGTATTATTATTATAATTATTATGTTTGGTACAAGCATGTCAAAAGCATATCACCTGAACAATGTATTATTATTATTATTATTAGTGTTGTTATTATTATTATTATTATTATTATTATTATTATTATTATTATTATTATTATTATTATGCTTGGCATTATCCTATACAAATTATCTCACCTGTACAGGTATTACTATTACTGGCTTGATATCCAGGTACACAATTGCAGGCAAATGATCCAATGGTATTGAGACAGGTTTTCAATGTACTGTTACATATGTTGGGATTCTCCAAGCATTCATTGACATCCTGATCACAGTTGGTTCCAGTCCACCCTGATTGACATACACACCCACTTAGTGGGTCACACTTCGTGGCTCCAGTCCCACATGTACATGTATTGGAACAGTTATTTCCATAGAAGGGATAGGCACATGCTGAAAGGAACAATAAGAAGTCCACATAGTTCATGTCCCATTGTTATCAACAAGAAAGGAACAATAAGAAGTCCACATAGTTCATGTCCCATTGTTATCAACAAGAAAGGAACAATAAGAAGTCCACATAGTTCATGTCCCATTGTTATCAACAAGAAAGGAACAATAAGAAGTCTACATAGTTCCTGTCTCATTGTTATCAACAAGAAAGGAACAATATGAAGTCCACATAGTTCCTGTCTCATTGTTATCAACATGAAAGGAACAATAAGAAGTCCACATAGTTCCTGTCTCAGTTATCAACAAGAAAGGAACAATAAGAAGTCCACATAGTTCCTGTCTCATTGTTATCAACATGAGAGGAACCATAAGAAGTCCACATAGTTCCTGTCTCATTGTTATCAACAAGAAAGGAACAATAAGAAGTCCACATAGTTCATGTCCCATTATTATCAACAAGAAAGGAACAATAAGAAGTCTACATAGTTCCTGTCTCATTGTTATCAACAAGAAAGGAACAATATGAAGTCCACATAGTTCCTGTCTCATTGTTATCAACATGAAAGGAACAATAAGAAGTCCACATAGTTCCTGTCTCAGTTATCAACAAGAAAGGAACAATAAGAAGTCCACATAGTTCCTGTCTCATTGTTATCAACATGAGAGGAACCATAAGAAGTCCACATAGTTCCTGTCTCATTGTTATCAACAAGACAGGAACAATAAGAAGTCCACATAGTTCCTGTTTCATTGTTATCAACAAGAAATTAACAATAAGAAGTCCACATAGTTCCTGTCTCATTGTTATCAACATGAAAGAAACAATAAGAAGTCAACATTGTTCCTGTCTCAGTTATCAACAAGAAAGGAACAATAAGTCCACATAATTCCTGTCTCATTGTTATCAACATGAAAGGAACAATAAGAAGTCCACAAAGTTCCTGTCTCATTGTTATCAACATGAAAGGTACAATAAGAAGTCTACATTCCTGTCTCATTGTTATCAACATGAAAGGAACAATAAGAAGTCCACATAGTTCCTGTCTCATTGTTATCAACATGAAAGGAACAATAAGAAGTTCACATAGTTCCTGTCTCATTGTTATCAACATGAAAGGAACAATAAGAAGTCCATATAGTTCATGTCTCATTGTTATCAACATGAAAGGAACAATAAGAAGTCTACATAGTTCATGTCTCATTGTTATCAACAAGAAAGGAACAATATGAAGTCCACATAGTTCATGTCTCATTGTTATCAACATGAAAATATTTGTCAACTCTATATGATATTTTCCTGTAAGTAATATATATTTCAAAGTTACAGAAAAAATTGTGAATATAATCAAAATTGATCAACCATGGTTTGTGCAAATAAGGTAAGACAAAATTCTAGAGCCTATTAAAATTAATTAAAAGACATCTTACCACTAAACCTACAGTGTAGCCTTGTGAAAAGTCTTACCACTACCTTCACAGTGTATACTTGTGTACATTTAAAGTGGAATTCACCCTGTAAATACTTTGTTTTTTACAAATAGATACTTTGAGATATATGATACCATTTTACTACTATGGTGTAGCCTTGTAGACATTTCAAGTGGACATGCATTTAATATGTTATTAAAAATGTATATATAAAAATCTATGATGTCTTATCATTACCAATATGCAACCTTGTAGATGTTTACAGAGGAAACCAACCTGTATAAAATGTGTTATTACAAATGTATACTTACAGATGCAAGATGTTTTATCACTTCCCAATGCATAGCCCTGTAGACATTTACAGTGAAAACCACCTTGGACATTTTCACAAACTTGGGAACATATCTTCCACTGACATTCATCAACATCTGAATAAAAAAATGAGATTTTTCTGCTGAGCCTGCTTTTTTATTTGCTTTTAAAATAATATGTATATAAAAGGGATAAGAAAAAAACCCTTAAACTCTGAAGTTATTCTCTGGTGTGAATGTATGCAAATATGGTTTTACAGGCACATAGATTTCAAAGTGATCACAATCAATTATGGATAAAGCAAAGCCTCATTTTAAATATTATCTTTGTAACTGTTTACTCATCTTTTCAATTATAAACTGATAAAGATGAGTCAACTGGTAAAATATGATAATTAAATTCAGTATCATAATATTTTTGATGTTAAAAATATAATTGACTTCTATAAATAAAAGACTACCATATTTTATGGGCTTTTTGTACCCTTTAATTTTTCGTATACAATTCAATTATCAAAATAATAATTATTTAAATGTATCATAATTTTGTGTACATATCACTTTGCATTTTTTGAAAAAATACATTAAATTAGTGGACATAAAATTTATACCAAGAAGATTTACGTTTGCAAAAAGATCGAAAAGAGTGTATTGTCATTTTGTTTTTATAAAAAATTAATAATTGTTGGTGAGAAAATATAATGATTGATGCATAAGCATTGGAGCCCTTAGCGTGGGTTGAGTAGGTCAGGTGACTAACACCCGGAAATCATACTGATACTTGTCAAATAGTATTATAATTGTTTCATTATGGTCATACAAACATAAAATATAAAAACCTTGTCATTTTTTATCATAAATATGAAAGCCATGGACTCCGTTAAATCGATTTGTATATATACATATACTATCTTTGAAGTGCTTGTTCTGTTTTAACTTGGATATAATTAACATTTTATTGCAAATCTCTTCTATGATAAATCCAACTATTATCTCTATTTGAGCATTTGAACAACAAGTAATGTGTATGTTAGTGTGTCCTTATAACATCTGCTGTATCAGACAACGGCTTCAAAAGCACATTATCATTTGCCTAAAGAGAGCATTTCCCTAGTGGCAGTCTTGCTGCTTCAACCTCTTCGGTTGATTCTTGCACTCAATCTGGAATAGCCAAGGCCCTAAGCATATTTAAACATGATGTAATAGCTGGGCAGAAGGTTTAAAGACTTACCAGTCCTACCAGCTATTGTGGAAGAAAATATGTTGATCATTTTAACTATGCTGTTATTTATCCTGTTATTTACAATGACTGAATTCAGTGGTAGAAAGAACCCCAATTGTACAGGTGGTCATTATAAGGCCCTTCCGCTTAATGGATATATAAATACATGTGTTGTATTTATAGTTTTAACACATGTGGAGACAGCCATGTAGAGGTTTACAAACACAACGTTTTTGTGTTTATTTGTTTGTCGTATATATGTTTTGTATTTGCCTTTGAAAAAGACTCATTAAGAGGCTAGTTAGTTACTAGTTTCATACTGTTCATCGTCAGTTTATTGCACATATATATATATATATATATATATATATATATATATATATATATATATATATATATATATATATATATATATATATATATAAACCTGTCCTTATGGATCAGCAGGTAAAATTTGAGAGACTGTGTCATCATTAAGACTCCGTATGCAGCTTACCTTCACACAAATCTGTAGCTGTCAGCTGATACCCAGATCGACAGAAACAAACTTCTTGACCTGTTTCATTTCTAGTACAACCATGAGCTCCAGTGCAGTTCTTTGTGGGACAAATTGTGCCATTCACTGCAAAAGAAATTGATATAAGAATAACTTACTGATACACAAACATGTATGTATGTATGTATGTATGTATGTATGTATGTATGTATGTATGTATGTATGTATGTATGTATGTATGTATGTATGTATGTATGTGTGTTTGTGTGTATGTATGTATGTATGTATGTATGTATGTATGTATGTATGTATGTATGTGTGTTTGTGTGTATGTATGTATGTATGTATGTATGTATGTATGTATGTATGTATGTATGTATGTATGTATGTATGTGTGTATGTGTTTGTGTGTAGGTATGTATGTATGTATGTATGTATGTATGTATGTATGTATGTATGTATGTATGTATGTATGTATGTATGTATGTATGTATGTGTGTGTGTGTATATATAAATATAAATATATATATATATATATGTATATATATATATATATATATATATATATATATATATATATATATATATATATATATATATATATATTACAAAGTTCCAGCTAGGATTTCAAATAACAGAGGGGTGCTGACCAATGCACTTTGAGTGTGGTCAAACAATGTTTCAAGATCAGGACACTTCATGTATGAATAAATGTTGTATAATAACCAATATAAAAAAAAATAACTTTGAACAAACACATTTCTCATTAACTATGCACCATTTCAAACAATATGTAACTATAGGCTAGGATACATCTTTATTATAGGTTATAGCTTTTGGGTCTGTTGCTGTCTCATCTATCCTGGTTTCCTTCATAGATTCATAGATTCTTAAACAAATACATTTTACTCTCAATGCTCCAATAATTCAAAATTTCAAATTTGTGATGAAAATAATAATAATAATAATAATAATAATAATAATAATAATAATAATAATAATAATAATAATAATAATAATAACAAAACAACAACAATGGCAATAATAAATGAACATTATAGTCCATTAGAAAATATAAAAGTTAAAACCATGGAAATATAAATATAATTTCTTTCTCTCTCTGTATAATGTAAAATATATAATATTTATAAAAAAATTAAAATAGCTACTTTTTTGTTGAAACATCATTCTCATCATTGTCAATTTCATCCGTTTTCTGTTTTCATCAGTTTTCTGTTTTCATATGCTTTAAAGCAACATAAACGGAATTAGTTTACCAAGGCAATGGCTCTTGATGATGGTGCAAATATAAAGGTATCAAACAGGAATAAAAAAAAAACAGTTTGACCCCATGAATTAATTGAGAAAAAATTCCAATTTCTGAAAATATTGTCACTTTTATTTCTTTTTTAAAGCTCCCATATTTGTGAGTGAACTCTCCAGTGGGCATTCTCTATGGTAATTGTGCATGCATTGATAATGAGCCTTGAAGGTCACTGGCCACACTCTAACATTTTTCTCTTTACATCCGATTTGCATTACATGATTAAAAGTGGTTATACTCGAACAAAAAAATGATCAAGTGTAAAGAAGATATAATAATTTGATTACTCAAAAAAGACATATGCAGTGCAATTACTACCCCATAGCTACGATTTCCCACCTATAGAGGATGCCAGCCAGAAATGAGGTACATTTATCCCCAAAAAACGATGTACATGCTTCTTGTTGTCAAAAAAAACATTATAAATCCTTGATAGGGAATATTTAAATGAAACTACTGAAAACTAATTTACTGTTCAGCCTTATATCAATATGCATGTGTGACGAACTAGATTGTGTTGCTTTCAAAACTGTTCCATTGTTTCAATTTATTTTGAAAATTTCTGTTAATACAGATAAAAAGGAATTTATGTTGGCTTCTCTATGTCAACTGACTTTATTTTAAAAAAAACAAAAATCACACTTAAAAGAATCCAAATGAACCAAACTTGACTTCTTTATGTCGGTTGACATCATAAGAAAAATCAAGACACTTGAAAGTTAGTTTGAGAGGTTGTTTGCTTTGTAATAAAATAACCTTTGTATTTGATATCCTAACGGATAGATTAAGGAAAGAGTTTTTTGCTTGCTCCAAGTTGTGTTTATTCATCACCCGGGGTTCTATTTGTTTCCCAGATGTGATCATAATTTATGTTTACAAGGCAAATAGTATATACAACAATAACATGCTTTAATAACACTTTTGTAACCTATGCTAGCAAAAATATTATCATTTGCGCTCAGTGTATGTATTTTAAAATAATGATTTTTATTTGCGAGATACCATCGTATAGTTACATCCATATGCAACACAATGCATCACATTTGATGTACAAAAGCATGATCGTAAAATATAGCACACAGTCATTTACATCTGGAAATTAAACATTTGAGTGGCTAGGTTGAATAGAAGGGATAAATGTACATTATATTTGTGTTTGGCATGCAGAAACTACTGATTGTTTATGGAGATTGGCAAAAAAAAATCATTTACAAAAGTGGATTTTTAAGTCTAATTAAGTATTTTTATAGTGTGCATACATAACAAATGCATTTTGTTTATGACTATGATAATTTCGCACGTTTGTACAATATAGGTGTAATCCTAGCTACATCCCATCAATCCCCTCTAACCCTAATCTCTAGAAAAATTACCCAGAATCCTGCTTTTCACCAATGATACCGTTTTGTCATTTTTTTTCAACCTAAATGTTAAATAAAATGCATTCTGTAGTCAAAATAACTGAAACTATCATGTCTTGGCAAAAAACAAATTGTTATAAGTAATGGGTCTGCCTGAACTATATACACAAAAACATTTACAGAGTACTGAATTACAAAATGACTCATCTTTAAAACCCCAATGTCCTGATCAAGCTTCCTGTTTTTTTTAGACAATATTGACATCTAGTATTACTTTCTCTTCACAATCTACAAACAAAATACCCACATTTTGTCAAACATGCAGTTTATTTAACAAATAAAAGCACTTAATATTGAATTTATCCTTGAGACAATGATAAATGGATGTACCGACATGCAAACAGAAACAGCAGACACAATACAAACAGCATGTTTTCAATAAAATATATATTCATTAATTATTTCTGATTATGCAACATATGTATTTTCTAACCTTGTTCACATGCATGCTTGGTGTTGTTGTACATATATCCATAGTGACAGCCACAAATATATTCTCCATAAGTGTTGTTACATACTTGATCGCACCCAGATATCCCATCTTGGCACTCATCAATGTCTGAAGATATATAGTGCAATTTCATTATTAAGAAAACTGATAATCAAAATAACAAATTTTTGCCCTGTTTCAAATCATGATTTAATGAGCACAATTTGCATATGTCATAAAGCCAGTCATACTTGTAAAGCACAAATTAAAATGCTATTACGATGTCATGTTTGTTAGGATTACAGTCCTATAAGGTAATCAATATTGTACTGATGTGGGACAGAAATCTTAGCCAGGAAAATGATCAGCTTTTTTTTTACCCACAAAATCTGACTGAATGTTGCAAAAAGTTTTGAAAATGTAAGCATAAATGATAAAAATGCCATATTTGTCTGAAAATCTAATCAAGTCATTTTCTTACATCCATAATAGAGTGTATCCAATTCTATTGTTTGATATAAATAGTCTGTGTGCTGTTGTGCTTAGAGGGCAGCAGACTAATATGTCCTAATAACAATATGGCAATAAACTGGAGACTTTTTCAAAAAATGCTGGACAGTTTGTAGGTGTGTGCTACATACAGAGGGATTAAAAAGCAATACAGGTACCTTGACAGTCCTTTCCATTGGAGTGTAATCTAAATGTACTATTACAAGTACAGTAATAGCTGGATAAAATGACAGCATTAAAAATTGATGCAAATACCTTGACAGTCCTACCCATTTAGAGTGTAATCTAAATGTACTATTACATGTACAGTACTAGCTGGATAAAATGACAGCATTAAAAATTGATGCAAATACCTTGACAGTCCTACCCATTAGAGTGTAATCTAAATGTACTATTACAAGTACAATAATAGCTGGATAAAATGACAGTATTAAAAATTGATGTAAATACCTTGACAGTCCTTTCCATTGGAGTGTAATCTAAATGTACTATTACATGTACAGTAATAGCTGGATAAAATGACAGTATTAAAAATTGATGTAAATACCTTGACAGTCCTTTCCATTGGAGTGTAATCTAAATGTACTGTTACAAGTACAGTAATAGCTCCCTTCAGTGTTGACGCAGGTCTGGTTACACCCATGAGTGGCATTAGTTGCATTACATTCATTTATATCTACAATATATATATATATATATATATATATATATATATATATATATATATATATATATATATATATATATATATATATATATATATCCGTAACGATAATTGCTTTATAACACAATATAAATCTTCCAATTAGTTGGATTATCATCACATAATCATTCCTATATCACTTACATTGCTCACTGATTAACAGAACACTAAACCAGGTTTTACTATTTTTAAATGTTTCTAGAAGGTCTTAAGATAGATATACATTTTACTTGCCCCATATCCCCAAACTAATAAAGTGAATAATAATGCAGGCACCTAACTAATTAAGTGAATACTAAACACAGGTACTTGAACTAATGAACTGAATTCATATGCAGGCACCTGAATTAACAAAATAAATACTAACACACGCTAAAACATAAATGCTACTTCTGATCTAAAAATATTTTAGTTATATTACAATCAACTAATTTACCCCTAGTACCAGACTGTGTACATTTTTAACAATTGGGTAATTTATATTGTCACTGTTTTTATAATAAACTTCAGAACACATTTTAGTAAATCTAATTACCGTACTGTTTAATTGAAAAAGATAGTGAGCCGACTATTTGATTTTTGAAAAAATTGAAAAAAGAATTTTACACAAAACAAACATAAAACCTATCGTTGGTAAATACTTGATAAAAGTTTGTGAATGTGTGTGATGACCTTATTATCAAATGTAGGTTTAGTGGTGTACAAACAGTCTTCTGAAAAATTCAAGGACAAGACATGATTGTTGGTAAGAACTTGTTACTGTGCTGACACAAGTAGACCTTTTAACCAAACTGCAGAAATTTATTATGAGGTGCATGGACTTAAAATAAAAATAATTTTGATATGGCTAAATGATGTCTGTACACTTTTATCTCATCTGTATAGGCAAACCAGAATACATGACAGGAACAAACGTACAGAGTTTAAAACAATTTATGCTTGCCAAGAAATAATAATAATGATGATCATGGTAGTATTTACCTACACACTTAGCAGGGTCTTCAACATCATCAATGTATCCATTTGGACAGAAGGAATAATAACTGTATTTACCTGTACACTTAACAGGGTCTTCCACCCCATCTGTATATCCATTAAGACAGAAGAAACAATAACTGTATTTACCTATACACTTAGCAGGGTCTTCCACCCCATCTGTATATCCATTAGGACAGAAGGAACACTAACTGTATTTACCTATACACTTAGCAGGGTCTTCCACCCCATATGTATATCCAGTGGTACAGAAGGAATAATAACTGTATTTACCTATACACTTAGCAGGGTCTTCCATGCCATCTGTATATCCATTAGGAGAGAAGGAATAATAACTCTTATTACCTATACACTCAGCAGGGTCTTCCACCCCATTTGTATATCCAATGGGACAGAAGGAATAATAACTGTATTTACCTCTACACTAAACAGGGTCTTCCACCCCATATGTATATCCAGTGGGACAGAAGGAATAATAACTGTATTTACCTATACACTTAGCAGGGTCTTCCACCCCATCTGTATATCCTATGGGACAGAAGGAATAATAACTGTATTTACCAATACACTTAGCAGGGTCTTCTACCCCATCTGTATATCAATTGGGACAGAAGGAATAATAACTGTATTTACCTATACATTTAGCAGGGTCTTCTACCCCATCTGTATACCCATCAGGGCAGGAAGAACAGTTATAAGTGCGATTCAGCATTTCATGGACATCAGCAGGATTGTCTGTGCAATTTCTTAGTGAAGAACATGGTCTGGTGGCACATCCATCAAAATCTTTTTCACAGTCATCACCTGAAAAGTGAAACATAATTTTCAAGACTGTTATTTTAGTGATATTAGCATGTAGCAAAGTAAAGTGGTCCAGGCAAACTAATTACAAATTGCAACAGTAAAGCCATTTCAATCAAGGGATATATATGTGCTTGAATGTGGGTTACAATCTCAGTGGCAGCTATTCCTTTCATGTCATGCTTGAATCTGAATTAGAATCTCTTGTTACAACATCTTATAACAAAAAAATTACAAACATCAGCATTCCATTCAAAACAAAAAAGATGAATATTATAATCCTTAAAAATTTAAATATACCAAGAAAAGATCACTGTCAGACGGTCACCAGTCTAGCTAAAAAAATTTATCTTGGGAGAGCTGTACTTGCAAGTAATACTCTTAAAATATCTTGATCAGGTATTGTATTTGAAGAAGCACCACCACAGGCCACAGTTTTCCAGTCTTCATTTGTCCCAATGCTGGATGGATGGATGGGAGGATTTGAAGTCAAAATGAATAAACCATTCAAGTTTATTCATTAATGATGACTACATCTATTACTAAAATGGGCTGAAAAACAATTAAAATCATCAGAAAAAATGTGTTGAAATTAATTTGTATTTACTGAGCCTTGAATTACTGGCTTTAAATACATCAACAACTATACCAAACTTATTCCACCAGCCAACAGAACTTAGATGCCGAGTTCACTAAAAATATTTTCAACAGTACCTAATGTTTGCAAAATTTTTAAATAACTTAAAAATATTATTAAGGTTGATGACAGCACAACTTATAACTTGTAGCAATGTGAGGACCTGCATTATTACAGTAAAGAGCAAGACTAAATTTGAATATTTCAATAAGAAAAAAGCGATCAATTGAAGTTATAACTACCATAACATCCAACATGAAAGTCCCAACATCTTCCCTTATCTTTTGCAAAAGCAAACCTTAGATGAATATGTAAAATACACTATTGTCCCTGCATATTCATGTGTAACCCTATATGCCCCCAGCACATTAATGTCTAACACTATATGTCCCCGTACAGTCATGAGTAACACATTTATGTCTAACACTATGCCCCCTGCACATTTATGTCTAACACTATATGTCCCTGGTACATTCATGTGTAACACTTAATGTCCCTTGCACATTCATGCATAAGACTGTATACTCCCTGCACATTAATGCATAATACTACATCCCACATGTACATTCATGCATAACACTATATGCTCCCTGCAGAGTCATATAGAAGCATAAAATAATTCAGTTACCTTCCCAGTATGGACGACAACTGCAGGCAACATATTTAAAATGTCTTGTTGATCTATTGTCCTCCCTTTCTTGTGTGAAGTCACAGTCTCCATGACTAGAACAGCCACTACACATCAGTATAGTAAGGTCCAGTGCTGGGGCTTCTATGCCATAATTATCTTCCACAGTTACACTGATATAAAAAAGAAAATACACAAACTCCATGTCTAAAAATACTGCTAATGTTTACAAAATTGCTAGTTCATTACAGAAGATAGATCTCACATAACATCTGCTTTGTTCTCATTATAAACCTGGCAGCTGGCAAACTTTTTGGAATAATGTAACTTTTCTACAGCTATTATCCTATTTTATGGATTAAAAACTGTTGTTTTCTACTGTTTGAATGAAAATATGAAAAAAGCCCATTTTCCCTGACACTTCAAATTATTAACAAAACCACTCAGTTAAACAGCAGTTGTAGTGATGAAAAATGTATCTGTACCTCAATATATGTGTACTGCAATCTAAAAATAGATCCATACTGGATTTAGATTATCACAATATCATGTCCTGGCATTACATACCTCACAGATACTGGATTTAGATCATCACAATATCATGTCCTGGCATTACATACCTCACAGATACTGGATTTAGATCATCACAATATCATGTCCTGGCATTACATACCTCACAGATAGTGGATTTAGATTATCACAATATCATGTCCTGGCATTACATACCTCACAGATACTGGATTTAGATCATCACAATATCATGTCCTGGCATTACATACCTCACAGATACTGGATTTAGATCATCACAATATCATGTCCTGGCATTACATACCTCACAGATACTGGATTTAGATTATCACAATATCATGTCCTGGCATTACATACCTCACAGATACTGGATTTAGATTATCACAATATCATGTCCTGGCATTACTTACCTCACAGATACTGGATTTAGATTATCACAATATCATGTCCTGGCATTACATACCTCACAGATACTGGATTTAGATTATCACAATATCATGGCCTGGCATTACATACCTCACAGATACTGGATTTAGATTATCACAATATCATGTCCTGGCATTACATACCTCACAAATACTGGATTTAGATCATCACAATATCATGTCCTGGCATTACATACCTCACAGATACTGGATTTAGATCATCAAGAAGAAATGACAAAACTGCAGCTCTAGTGTCATTATTGTTGAACTCGAATGAAGCATTGGCTGTGTTCTGTAGAAACTTAAATGAAATGTTTCCATCGTCAGATCCATTAATATTGACCGTTACACGACTGCCATTATATGCATACACTGTACCATTTCCAGAAATGATTGGAACAATATTTTCTGAAATAATAATAATAATAATAATAATAATAATAATAATAATAATAATAATAATAATAATAATAATAAATAATAATAATAATAATAAATTAATATACTATAATGATGGGTATATTGCAAAGTACCAAACTCTCTACAGTTTGCTCATCAGAACTTTAAACAGAGGTTATGATTGGAAGAAAAGAAAAATTTGGAGATGGACAGTCAAGGGGCCAGAACTCTTCCAAATGAAGCTGTGAAGTACTGGCTAATCCAGATCATCTGAAGTACAATCAAAATAAAGTTACATAATAACACTGGCTGTAAGGCAACATTTTTTAGTAAAGATATTCTTGCTAAGGAAAGCAAACGAAGTATACGCCATTGAAAAATGAGGAATAAACATTATCAACAATTTTTAAAGGGACCACAATAAAATGCAAACAGGTGATTGGTGTAGTGCTGCCATGAATAAATGACAAAAATTGATTCCTATTTAATTACATCACATTTTCTTACTGTGTCTAAAAAATCTAGAAAATAACAAGAAAGTCTGGCTAAATTTGACCAAATATAGTCAGCTCCATAATTCAATATTTTCTTTACAGTTAAGTGATCTGAGTGGAACATTGTGTGATATCATGAATACATTTTTACGTTTTTGCATTTCAATGTAAAAGGTCCATATTTTGTGGTAATTTTTAATACTTATGAAAATGATGGCAATATAAATACAAAATGACCAAAATCTGCAGCCAGATTGATGCTTTTGAAGATTTCAACCTGCTTCCTCACCTTCCCCAAACAAATTTTAAAACCAAACTGAGCTGGTTAGAAGGATCTGCTGTAGTGGGGTTCTTTCCCATGAACTTGGGAAAGCTGGACTATGAGCTACTTTCAGAATTTTGAAGCATAAATCATCACTGTAGGTTTCTTCTTTATTTTTTTTTCAGATATTCAATGTTGTTTTTAAATATCTTAACAACCATGTCTTGATTTTCATCTTGCTTAAGCTCAGAGCATTTCAGAGTTTTTTTCAAGAACAAGACCCAAACTTGGCTCCAAAACTAGAGTAGGAATAAAACACTGCTAGTGGTGATTTAATAGTTTTGCTAGAGAATGGGCTATTACTTTGTCAAAGTTTGACCTGAAAAGATAAAAACTATATGAAGTATATCTACCCATAACAGGCAATTTGCTAATAAATGCCATCCAATTATACATACAAGCAGAAAATTTAAATTCTGGTTACAATAAGTGTAAATGAAAAGAAGAACTGATGGCTGAAAAAGCTGGCTACAACAGAGTACCAGCATCTAAATATGAACCACTAATTCTATAGAGATCTCACTCATCAGGAGATGGTAAAATATTTAGGATTTGTATACTTCAGATTCAATATAAAGGTATCAGATTATTGAATATTACTTTCAATCACTGATTCTACTTCATTATACTGGAGATTTACAATACTTCTACAATTATATATGTATGTATGTATGTATGTATGTATGTATGTATGTATGTATGTATGTATGTATGTATGTATGTATGTATGTATGTATGTATGTATGTATGTATATATCTATATATATATATATATATATATATATATATATATATATATATATATATATATATATATATATATATATATATTTGTGTGTGACAGCAATTATAAAATACTGTATATACATCATTGTATTTGTTCATCAAATCTGACTTTTGACATCATCCAACCTCAAAAAGATGCAACACAGATCTAAACCTACAGTATCATGAACACATACTTCAGAAAAATCAATGTAACTATATATAAGCACTTATATAAGTACACAACCAAAGTAACAATGTTTCATAATAGCACTAGTCCAATTTACTGTTTTCTACTCCGGATGTTGATACGAATATGTAATACCAATTATTTACGTAGCATTAAAAGTCAATACAGGGGACAATATTTCCTAAGCCCAATTAGCCCTAAATAAGAATTGTTTGTGGGGCAGTGAAATTTCATATAAGTAGAACAAAGTTTATATGGACAAAAACAAAAATAATTTCTATACATTTCTCCCTGCATCATCATTGTTTGGCTATCAGTTCAAAATAGGAATTATCACCGTTTGCTAATCCAAAGATTATCCAATTTTAATCAAGTTTAATCAGGTGCTATCAACAAGAAAATTCTGGACTGGATAACAAAGAAAATAATTTGATGACATGCAAAACAAAATTTCTGTAAGAAAAGCCATTCACATTTTTTCATATGAAAGCAGAAAGCTCTAAGAAAGCTGAACTCTCATAACTATGTGCATGTCTCACAATAATAATGTTTTCTTCATGAAACTGTATCATATTGAAATATTTGATGTTAATACTCTATGTGAACTAACCTATAATTAAATTGAGTGCTAATTACAATATAAAGTTCATGATTTCATCAAACATGTAGGATTTTTTTTATAAGACATCATAAAACTATGTTGTGGTTTCATCAACACATATGATGGCTGTATCCATGTATATAATTTAAAGTTCATTGTAGATCATATGAAATTGACAGTGCTAGCATTACTAGATTTTCTCAGCTTTCTGAGAGGAAACTGATGCAAAAATGAAATAGACATACATGAACTTGCTTACCTCAGCAAATAATTTTATATCACATATGTACATGCTGACTCTATGGTAACAAAAAAACAAGTCATACATTTCATATGTCCTTAAATACAATTGCATGTATAAACAAAATATAAGAAAATTCACTCTCACATGAACGTTCTGTATAAATGATGTCTGACTTCTCACTAGGACCATAGGTTATGGGCCTAAAAGGAACCCAAAATGATGTCCTAAACACTATGCCAATCTTGTGGACGGTTGCCATATTAGCATCCTATTTACATAAATTTGGATAACTTCCACCCATCAGTTCAAAATCAAGCTGGGAACAGACAGGCAGCCAGAGAGTATAAAAATATTTCTTTCGGGTCCAAAATTCAGCAGATTTCTGTTTCTTCCTTCACCATTAATACTGGCCACCATGTATAGCCTATCTTGTGCTGAAAAATGGTGATAAGCCCAACAACAACAACATAATATTTCCTCTAAAGTGTGGGATAAATATTACACATGCAGAGCAAAGACAGTACAGGAAAAAATGTGCCTATGTTTTGTATTTTCAGAACATTTTAGAATTAAACTTGGTACAAAAATACTTATAACTTAATTATGCATACAACTTTTCATTGATTAATGAACTAATTTCCTCCTTGAGAAACTTATGATACTGCTACATCAGCACTTTCTTAAAAGGTCCCTCTAAAGTGAAGCCACTTTAAGATCAAGGGCCATCCAGCTTATCATCATAATTGTCTCCCTTTCCAAAGACTATACCCTCTTTTAAACCACCTTACTGCCACAGAGAGAGAAAGGAGCCTTAAAGACAGGCCTGTTATATAATCAAAGAATTTGTCAAAAATATTCTCAGAAAACACACTGATGGTAACTAACCAATTTCATTCTGGCCTTGTAAGGCCTGGCTTTCAATGTTCCGAGTGTTGTTTGCAACTGCCTCATTCTCTGTGAAGACAAGATCAAATATGCATTCTTGATTGTCCTCACCACAGCTCTGCTTGGATTTATTCACCTTAGCTTGATCTGCTTCATCTAGGAACTTGGGAGTAAAGTTACTATGTTGAAAGTCTGAGTGATTCTTTCCAAGTGGATAATGGAACACTGACTCACTTCCAATAACTTCCCCTTTAATATAATAAATAGAATTTTACAAAGGTGAGTAACAGGTTACACACACACACACACACACACACACACACACACACACACACACACACAC
This sequence comes from Potamilus streckersoni, assembly GCA_016746295.1. Classification (NCBI taxonomy): domain Eukaryota; kingdom Metazoa; phylum Mollusca; class Bivalvia; order Unionida; family Unionidae; genus Potamilus; species Potamilus streckersoni. Next base: position 539,500 of record JAEAOA010002079.1, read on the forward strand.
ACACACACACACACACACACACACACACTCACACACACACAGAGGAAATTATATAAGAAATAAAAGGATTAAAAGAGTTAGGCAGTCAATCAAAGCAGACACTAAATGGACATTGTTTCTATACAAAATATGATTCACGTGACATCTAAACATGATTAAAAACAACCAAAACATAAAAGGCAACTTACATGTTTGTCCATAGTTAAATATCTCCCGCTCAGAAATATTGGAAGGCAGTGTTGTACCATTTGGACATATAAAATCATTGTCAGAGTCACCATCAAAGTTTCCAAGCAAACCTTTTGGCATTCCTCTCAATGTTGTTGGCAGCATCACACTGACGGAGAGCATTTGAACACCCACAGATATGTTCAGTGATATACCTTAAATAACCACAAATAAAAAAAAGTTGGATACTATTAATATTTATTAGAATCTTTGAGAAGTGCTAGTTTCCTTGGCAACTTTAAATAGCTCTATAAATTCTTGATCTTCAATGAGAATCTGGTGTGGCAATGAAGAACAATTCCTTAATGTTCTGCACTTATTTATTTGGAATACATTCTTACATATTCCTACTTGTTCCATTAAGTGCAAAGTGTATTCCAATTAATTCCATTAAGTGTAAGGTTTCTTTTTATCACTTCCATTTAATGGGATATTCCTATTTGTTTCAATAAGTTCAAGGTGTATTCCAATTGATTCCATTATGTGTAAAAGGTCTATTCCTATTCATTCCATTAAGTGTACCATGTATTCCTGTTTAAGTTCCCTTGGGTTTAAGGCATATTCCAATTGATTCTTTTAAGTGTAAGGTATAATCTTATTGGTTCTATTAGGTGTAAGGTGTTTTATATAAGTTTATTTTATCTTTAAATACTGTAAAAACATGTTAATTTTTTAACTATTATTTTCCAGTATCATAGTGTCTTCTAAAACTTTTTGGATTATGTCTTGTATATATGTATTATCAATTCATACAAACCTTTAGAGTAATTTCTTTTTATGTATTTGTACCAAAATTTCTTAACATATTAGAATTATGCAAATTAAATATGTATGATATTTTTACCTATGATTATTGTAAACACTACAAAAATAATAACAACAGTAAACATTAAATATATTTGTCATATTACAGTTATTTTATGAGAATGTGGATCAGCAATCAAATAGAAATCTTTCATCTGCCATGATGAAATATTATAACAAAAACTCAAACAAAAATGTCTTGCTAAAATATAATAATTTAACTGATGCATCTTCAATAGAAGGAAAAATGGTTATGTGCCTAACTAATAACATAATGAGGTAACTTTCTGCTAATGCAGGTAAGATATTGTACATGCTGCAGATATATATATGTTATAACAATGTCTCATTTGAATATAGTCATACCAATGTCTCACCTGAACAGTCATACCAATGTCCTATTTGAATAGTCATACCAAAGTCTCACTTGAATAAAGTCATACCAATGTCTCGCTTGAACAGTCATACCAATGTCTCATTTGAATACAGTTATATCAATATCTCATTTGAATAGTCACTGATATTGAAACAGTTTCTTAATAGAGATTTGTAATGCACAATAATAACCTGATTAAATCACAATATATGGTTGCAAATGTTCAAAATTGTTTTGAAATTACAGTACCTTCATCTTTTTAAAATGTGATAAAGTTCTTTAAACATTTAAGAGGCGCTTTACAAGTAAAATAAATGATTAAAAATAGTGTAAGGTAGTTACATGGAAAGCTACACATATTTTGCAAAACACGTCCTGGAGCAGGTTTGTAATACTGTCATCAAAAATACAATAAAAAATTCTTGTTTTATATTTGAAGGTGGTAATCTTTCATGTATTACACTTTTTTCTCAATTCATTTGCACCCACTTTTCTTCATTTGCACCACATGATCCTCTTTAAAAACACAAATTACCTCCCTTTGTACATAAATTTGCACTAGACAGCATAGACTCATAAACTGAGTTTAACTGAAAATAATAAAGACCCCGATCTGCTGTCAAAAAATGTGCAGTCAGATCAGAGTATATCTTTTTCTATTGTACTGAGTACTCCTAGCATACTGCAGAGACACTGATCTGTTCATGCATTATGCAACAGGTAATCAAGGTTTGAACAATTTGCCATTGAACTCAACTTGTGAGTGAGTATATATGGTATAGAGTATATTGGCAATCACCTCACTTTATAACATTTACATTATCTGACAAAAATCATATTCATTCCCAAGCTTTCCATCATCAAAACTAAGTTATATATAGCACATACTCACCTTACCTCTCTAAAACTAAGTGTTTATTTTCTAAATATATTTAATAATTGATTACAATATATGCTAATCATCAGTTGTTAATAATGGAACTGGCAAAAATTAATGTATTCTAGGAGTCAGCTAACACCAAAATTATTTCCAATCATTCCAGACAAATGTATTTTATTAGCTGACTTAGAATTTGACCCATTCCCACAACTGTAATGACATTGGCTTTTTCTGTTCTATTCTAGAGAAGAAAACCTTGATGTCACATTGTTATTACTACATAATGTTAATATCACTGACATCACAAGGATTTGATGTGTAATCAGTGAGCACTGATTTGAGACTATTAAAACTTAATGATTTATGCATGTTTTTTTAGAAAGTTACCAGAATACAAAAAAGTGCAGACATTTTGTCGACAGCTGAAGCATCAGAAAATGCTATTTCAAACATGTATTTTATTATGATGATCTTTACAAGCAGATTGATAATTAAAAACTAATTTGCTAACTATGGTTACTTCTCCAAGTCAAAGTTATTCAACTTGCATTGGATGTTCCCAATACTTTACACAAAAGTAGTAAAGAATATTCTCAAACAATGCTTTGAATGAATCTAATATGAATTATTCTAGATTCCCAAATCTTGATTTCTTAGGTAAGAATCACAGTCCTCACCAGGTTTCTTTAAATTAATATTCATGTTGCATGTGACATGGTAAATAATTTATTTTGTTAAAATAGACCAAGATGATAAAAATTTGCCAAATCTGAGCAAAAATATAAGCAAAGATTTTATTTTCTTACCTGAGGAAAAAACAGCAGTAAAGGTCTTTGAAGCATCATCTCTGGATAGCGAAAGATATTCATCCTGCACATTAAACTCTTTGGACATGTCGGCAAAGTCAGTGGTGAAGTCAACAAATGAAGAGGCATTCGCATTTGATTTGGCATATACTATTAGACCTGTTAATTTTAAAAAATAATTAAATTGATGTTGCAAGACTAGAAAATGAAAAATAAACTTAGGCAACAATTTTATATACCATGCTAATGAAAAGATTATCATGTGCACTCACAGTGGATGTATTTTAAAATAATGATTTTTTTTGCAAGATACCGTCGTATAGTTAGTTAACCTGGATAGAATACAATCTTGGTCAGTTCGCACCACCTTGTAACATCATGCATTAATAGCAGTTGCCTTCAAGCAATTAGGTGATACTTTTGTATCTTTTGTGATTTGTTATTTGATATATGCGATACACACTACAGTAAGGATGCATATGCAAACCGGCATCCACTACATACATGGAGTTCATGGGTATATTTTTTCTTTAATAAATTTTGCATGATGTAAAATGAAGGAATAAATGATAACAATGCAAGGTTAGTTTTTTTCATTTTATTTTCAAATAAGTGTATGTTTATCATTTTTTTGCAACTTGCAGGGGGAGGGATCACAAATTGAACACAAAATTAATTCCTTTCTTATTTGTATGGAGTAATGAAGCAAATATGAATTGACGATATTGACTAGTAATGATAAGCTTTTAATTTACGTGCACACACAATAAGACAATTTGAAAAATAAAAACAAACAATAAAACTCGTAAGAGCTTCATATTGCAGAACATTGACATAATAATCTCTCTCTTTCTGTCTCTTGTATAATTGAGTGTGTATTATATGCAGCAGTGTTACAATGAGAAGCCTAAAATTAAATATATTTTTTTAATATCTCCTGTACACCACCCTTACAAAAATGTATACATATTCGATAGAATATTATCTTTTAAGTTTTATTGTTTAATAAATGAATATTGATAATTTGACCAGAAGACTTAAATTGAGAATGTCATACAGATGCATATAAAAATGCATATAAATATTTTAATTAGAACGAGCAAGATATGTCTGCTTGTGTTTTCTCTCATATATATGTACGTTGCAAAGTATGATTATTTTTCTCTGAAAAAATATCATTTTCATTTAAATTGTTTTCAAAAAACCTATTCTTAAAACGCATCTTACATAGTATCTACTTGTTGTTTTAAGAAAAAGAGATTGTTGAAACGATTAAGTTGAGCCAAATTGTCTTTCGAGTTGGGCTGAATTGTCTTGGGACAAATTGACTATAATCCGGCAGTGATACAACTTTCCCATACCCTCACCCTATTCTATCTCACAGCTTGAACTCACATTTTATTTTCTTGTAAACAGAATCTTTTGGAAAAAAGAAAGAATCATTTTTCCCGTCATCACTCTTTTGGTTACATCCATATGCAACACAGTGCATCATATTTGATGTACAAAAGCACAATCGTAAGTTGTATCACATAGAGATTTACATTGGGAAATTAAACACTTAAGTGGCTAGGTTGTATAAAAGGGATAAATGTATGTCATCTCCGTGTTTGGTATGTGGAAACTACCAATTGTTAACGGAGATTGTCAAATAATTTTTTCATTTACAAAAGTGGATTATTAAGCATTTTAATGTTGTGCATACATAATAAATGGGGTTTATGACTATAATAATATCACATGTTTGTACAATATAGGTGGCTGGTGACCTTTATCATCACTTATCTAACTTTCATGTGAAACAATTATGCATTATAATTGAGGTTTGCTAAACTGTTTTTTGTCTTAAATTCTGTGATAAAATATACAATATTGCAAGCCATATGTAGGACTACTTAAACTGATGTTTCTAAATGTGCTCAACATCCATCATTTCATGAACTTCTTGTTATAATGAAACTCTCTCCAGCAAGCTGTTTGAGGCTGATCTTAAGGGTTTTTCAAGTACAGGTAGTCATGAATACTAAATATATACACCATTTCTTCAAACCTGGAAAGTTTTGATGTGAGGGCGATCGATCTGAGTACCATCTTTGGTGATGTTATAATTTATGCCTTCACCTTTTGGTTGCAATTTGTACCACTCTGATTTTAAAATGGAAAACCATCAAAAAGATAAAATGGAGTGGATGGGGGTGGGTGGAGGGGGTTGGTTTACAAAATGCCAGGAGAGTAGGCAGAAATTACAGGAGGGTGTTATGAGAAGGAGTTGTTTTAAAGTTGTCATTACAATGATGAATAGAGGACATGCCAGAAAGACAGATGGGAAAGTGAGAAAAGTAATTGTATTTGAATACTCTTACCATCCTTAGTCTCATTGAGCTCAATGTGAATATTAGCACCAAGATCATCCTTTGCAGCAAAAGCAGAGAATATGGTTGCATCCGTATAGTTTCCATCAGCCTTCATAGTTCTTGCTGTGCGGGACTGTAGGATAAATGTGGTGTTAGTTGTATTCAAGGATACCAGTGTGTATTCTCCCCATCCATTGAAGGTGAACTTCTTTTTGTCCAGTGTTTCAATATGAGGATCACCCCAGAAAAAAGCTGTAACAAATATTTTTAATATGCATTTGCATGTTTTTGGGGAACAACTAACGTATTTACAATCTTAAAGAAAAATTTTAGTGTCAAAACTTGTTTAATAGAAGAATTGGTGCCATTTTCCCATAATGTTAATTTCCACTGAAAGTAAATGACACTAATCAGAAAAAAGTTAAAATATTTTTATAACTTGGCAGAAAATCTATCTTAATAAAACAAAACCAAGACATACAAAATAATTAAGAAATAAGTAAATACATATTTGGCATACAATGAATCTATACCTGTCTCTATTTATAGACTGATGGTTAATTAATAACCCAGTGGCCTGTATGATCTGATTTGTGTCTACTGTTATTACTCTTTGACACAGAGACTGATTTTAGTGTATACTAAGTATTACATAAGTTAACAATTGACTACATATTTTATGCATACCTGATTCCATACTTTACTATGCATACTTAATTCCATACTTTACTAATCTGCATATCTGAATACATACTTTACTATATGCATACTTGACTCCAAACATTACTTTATGCATACCTGACTCCATACTTTACTTTATGCATACCTGACTTCATACTTTACTATATGCATACCTGATTTCATACTTTACTATATGCATATGTGATTCTGTACTTTACTACATGCATATGTGACTCTGTACTTTACTATATGCATATGTGACTCTGTACTTTACTATATGCATATGTGACTGTATTTTACCATATGCATATGTGATTCTGTACTTTACTATATGCATATGTAATTTTGTACTTTAATATATGCATACTTAATTCCATACTTTTCTAATCTGCATATCTGGATACTTAATTCCATACTTGACTCTATCCATTCTTGACTACATACTTTACCAAATACATACTTGATTCCATACTTTACTATATGCATACTTAACTCCATACTTGACTCTATCCATTCTTGACTACATACTTTAATATAAGCATACTTAACTACATACTTTACCAAATACATACTTGATTCCATACTTTACTATATGCATACTTTACTCCATACTTTATGCATACATTGATTGACAAGAGAAGATGTCTGTGCTTGCTGTGAAATAGTACTACTGATTAGCAATCCTACATGAACACTACTAAATGCAGATTATAATAATGCACATTAAACTTGGCTCCAAAATTCAGCTGGAGTGATTTTAGAATGATACAAGGAACACTATGTCCAAGTTCACTGAACATTCAATGCCTAAAACCAATGAACTGATTGGAGAACAGAATGTTTACACTTGGATTAGCCATAATAAACAAAGTAGCAATGACCTAATTCCCACTGGTGTGGTTCAGAATTTTGTGAGGAACACCCTAACAAGGTGATATAAAACAGGAAGTAAAACGAAACCGATACACTATTAACCAGACTGAGGATGATGTAGAGAAGACTGCAGTAGTAAAATGAATTAGATACAAAACTGTCAAATTCAAATATTTTCTTCATATAATTATCAATAATGGTATATAATCTATTAAAATATTTTGTCTTAACCCGTATGAAATAGAAGCAAAAACCACCTGTCATCAAGATGGAAACCAATTCTGAAATGAAAATTTTCCAGGCAGAATAGAGGTGGAGATGTGAGTTCAATAAGATCTGGGACTGATTGACACCTCTCATTGGATGCTTGATTCTACATTTTTCAACATGGATATAGAAGAAAACACTGAATCAAGTTCTGAGATGTCATTTTCTTTTTCACTTTATAATTTTACAAGGCCAAAATATGGGTTTATAATGAGGCTGAACTGGATCTTGAAATTTGCAAATGGCATAAAGTTTGGACAAAATATTCACTGGAGGAGGATACATGTATCTTTATATCATAACAATTAACTTTCACCTAAAATAACCAAAAGAATGAGATTTAATATATAGTTTTCATTTCTAAAGACCTAAGTTTGAAAATATTCTTTAAATTCTTTAAGCAAAATGAAATATCAGCTCTAATTATGAAATTACAAGTACAGTATAATCATTTTAAATCTGAAAAATGTAAAATTACAAAATGGAATTAGTGCATTCAGGACTTTAGTCTTACTGTTCTCTTCTGTCAAGCCAAGTCTGTCAATATGATCCTATTCACACCCACCACCAAGTCTCCTTTATTTGGTTGATGTGCAACAAGTTTGCAAGAATTCAAAGCAGTATATTCTATTTTTAAAACAAGACTGAATCTAATGTAATATATTTTGATGTGAAAATGAACAGCATATCATGGTACTTTGTAATGAGAAGTTTCATCTTACATAAACATTTAAATTTCACAATCTAAACTGATAATGCACAACTGTGTTAAAAAAGTTTCAACTGTATCAAACAATTCTGAGTTCGCATTCAATCCTTTCGCTTTCCTTCCTTTGATTTGTTCATATATAGAGGTTCTGATTGATACAGCAAGAACATATTTTAAAGCTAAAAGTGCAGCAGTTGGAAAGGTGTGCACTTTAAATGCATGCAATCTTTGCCTTTATCTTCAATTGCCCTTACACATTGCTCCATAAAGAAAAGAAAGAGAAGTTCAACAATTGCAACATCAGAATTCTCGTCATTTGTATCAACTATCACAAAGTACATAGCAGGTCCAAAGCATATAAGATCCATATATAGATACAAAACAGAAGAGTTGTCAGACTTTGTTGTCCTTGTACACTCATGGCCATAATACTAGGTTTAAAACCTTTGAGGATGTTATCAATCAAATGGAAAACTCTTGAATAAAATCAGTTTGTAATAAATTTAGTCTTTTTATTTGCTTTGCTAATTGTTTAATTAATTATTGTGGGTTTATCACAAAATAAACCCTTCTTTTTTCATTCCAGTGTTATGTTTATTTAGTTTAAAATGTTGCTTAGCCTTTGTCTGTGATTGAGTGTATAATTTTGGCCTACCTGAATTTTGTAATTCTTTTCCCCAAAAGATTTTAACTTCAATTTGTGTTTAAGGTTTAATCTCATTTACAAACTTCAAATGTTCTGGAAGTGATCTTCTTTACAGTTTGATGTAATTTTCCATTTAAAAGGCCATGCATCCTGGGCATTATACTGTCTTAAGTCAAGTGAAGTTATTATTCATAAGATATAGTAAACAATTATTCACTTCTGCTTTTAAGTTTAATCTGAAATATAATTTACAGTCATGTTCAGATATAATTCAAGAGGAATCATTTATTTAAATGATCTATTGGAATAACAGAGTGCTCATTTCTTTTTTGGACAAAAACATGACTTTGGGATTATTGTGAATTCACCCATTGACTTTATGAATTATATTATTGTGATACATCAATACTAGTACATCAGAACATTGAAGATTGTTGGAATTAATCTGGAACATTCTATACTTTGGACATGTGATATAATATCTGGGATTACTTGGGATTTAATTTACAATACAATAAATTCATCTCAAATTTTCACTTTGCAACTTACAGAAATAAATTTATTTATTGATTTTACCATACTTGCTGGTTTTGCTTCTTTCTTCTACATAGTTCATAATCTACAGCCATAACAAAAGGAAGAACTGATAACATTTCAAATAACATTCTGATCCTTTAAAATGATGCCTGTCACTTTCTCTAATAATATTCTATTCCAGGCATCCTTTGGAAAGGAGGCAAACTCAAATAGTTTTGTAGTCATTGAGGTAAAACATTTTTACAGGTGTCAAACTAAAGTTTATTTCCAGGCATCACTAATATACATTTTTCACATTAAAATTCCACCAGACACATCTTGATTACACTTTGGTTCTGTCTCAGATCAGCTAGTTCTTATTAACTCTCATATCTGGAATTTATTTAAAATGATGCATTGTGTACTTCTCAGAGTCAAAATTTTTTTTTTACAGGTAAGTGAGTAAACATTGTGTTGGGACATAGTTCACCCCATGTTGGTTAGATGATGTAGAATGGGCATTGTATCAAATGACTAATGGTAGCCATTTTTAACCCCCCTCCCAAGATGCATCCCCCAATGATATACTAGTGATAGTTTTATACTAAAAAAAACAATAACTTATTTTAATAAACTTTGCCTTTATTCACTATACTTTATTTTGTGTGCTTTCTGGGAAACACTTACTCAGCACTAAATAACCAGGATTGTGCAGACATGCCATTAAACACTATACATAAATACATGCATGTATCACTGTTTTGTTTAACAATGCATTTAGTGACATGCATCCTTGCCATATTCCAAGACAGTGTTTGGGGGTGGGGTGGAGGTGAACTAAAAGGTGTCTACAGTAACGTAAACACAAACATAAAGACAATAAGAGAAAAAAAAGAGTATCTATCTGTTGATCTTTGGACTCATTAGAACTGGACAGTACTCATAAGGGACTGGACAGCACTCATTAGAGACTTGGTAGTACTCATCAGGGACTTGACATTACTCATTAGTGACTGTACAGTACTCATTAGGGACTGGACAGCACTCATTAGGAACTTACAATACTCATCAGGGACTTGACATTACTCATTAGTGACTGTACAGTACTCATTAGGGACTGGACAGCACTCATTAGGGACTGTACAGTACTCATTAGGGACTGAACTGGATTGTTATCAAGACTTCCTCAAATATTTTGTTAAATTTTTAACTAAAAAAAAATTATCTTTCTGCATCTGAATTGCTATGAGAGAGTTTCAAACATGCTGGGTTGTGTTTTCTATGTTTTCAGATGTCAAATATACCAAATTAATACACAGTAAGATCCGTCTTCAAAGAAACAATGTCTCTTATTAGGAACTTTTCAATAACCTTTAATAAAGATAGCTTAAACAGACTCATTCAAGGCAAAGATATGTAATGAACTAACTTATTAAATCTGGTTGTCTATAGTTTACCTAAGATCAACCAAACTGGGTTGTTCAAACTTAGTGTAGTCAATGTAATCCAATTATCACAAAAGATGTTGCATTATCCTAACTATTCTCAACCAATTAAGTAATCAATGAAACAATGTTGGCTAATTTCTGACCTCCTAACCCATTAATTGTCTCTGTAATAATCTATGGTATAAAATGCCTTGAGGATTGTTTTACATTGGCTCAAAGCAGGACTGTTCCCCATTTATGCTGAATATATACTATGAATAAAAAATTTGTGTTATTTTATTGACATGTCACCTTATAGCAAGTATGGTTATAAAATGTATGCACTGCCAAGGAAATTCAAATAACAGATCAGCAAAATAGATGTTTACTTAATTACATTCTAATCAATGTCAGCAATAACACTTTTTAGTTTGGCATTATTCACTGTATATGTATTACATGGTATGTCTGTTAGACTGTATTTATAATGTTTAGCACAACATATTAGTACAATCCAGGCTATGCAGTGATGAACAAATAATCAAAGACAGTCTTTAAAAGACTCTACATCAAAACACTGACTGTCAGTGCTATATCAAGTATTTATTAAATGTATGATGAATGACACACAATGAATGAATGTGAAGTGCTTCTTGTTCTCTGTAGGTTTTAATGTTTATTCTTGAATTGCATTTAAGACTCACCAAAGAAAAATGGAAAACTGCTGTAGCACCAACTGACTGGTCGAAGATCATAATACAAATTACAAAGGTTGGTTCTGGAGCAGCAATATTCCTTCATTCTCTGGTCTACGGCTTGATACTGCCTGGAATACAATGTTTTGTGATACTGCAAGAACCCGCCTGCATTTGATCCTGTTTGCTGGTACTGGCCTGTCTGTATGTTGTAACAGCAGGTCTGTTGGTAAATAATAATAATTTAAAAAAAATAAATAATAATAATAATATTAATAATAATAATAATAATAATAATAATAATAATAATAATAATAATAATAATAATAATAATAACAATAATAATAATAATAAATAATAATAAAAAAACCAAAAATAGTAATGACAATAATTACAACAACTGCAACTGAGAGAGTCACAAGGGTGCTGCATATGAAGTCAAGTAATCAATACATGGGGGCCTTAAATGGTCCATATCTAACCACTGCTGCAGGTCTGGGATTTTAATGGCCCTAAATAGACCATATTTATTGCAAGACAGACTTTAAATGAACCTAATCAGACCAGAACTATTTCAAGACAGGGACTTTAAATGACCCAAAATTGACCATACTATTGCAAGACTGTGACTTTTAATGATCGTAAACTCACCATACTATTAGAAGATTGGGATTACAATGGACCTAATCAGACCATGCAAGATACTGCAACAACATATCGGCTGAGGTTCCTTGAAACATGAATTAGGCATGTGTATCAGGTGAGTGAGACTGGTCCAGACAAGAGGATTATATATATACCTTCCCATGAGGGCTGTACCACCATCTTGGCTGTACAACAGCACAGTATATATTGGCATCCTGGAAGTAGTAGCTACCAAATGAGCTGTCCCACCAGAGCAAGTTCAGTGTGCAAGGACACCATGGCATGATGACATTCATCCACCAATTATACCACTTCAAGTAGCGGTTTTCGGACCACCATGTCCGGCAAACACGTTCCTCGCTGCTGACTTGGAATCCCACAGGTGTCAATCGGTAGAACAGGACACCACTTACACCTGTAAAAAAAATGAATCTGAAAATTGTTACTCTTATATTCTGTATATGCATAAAATGATTGATTTTTAGATAGTCTTCAAAGTGACTTTGCAATAGAATTTAATATTACACCTTAAACAAGAGACCCATGAAGGTAGTGATGCTTTACCAGCAAAAAGAATCTTCCTGTAATTCAGAAAAGACCATTTTTTCCCTTTTAATTGCCAAGTGCTGAAATGATCTCTGATATTCTCTATAGCAATAATACAATTGTTAAATTACTTTTGTGAATGTCAGATTGGCACTATTTGATTTAGGACTATAAAGACATCATTTAGGATCAACACAACATCATAAAACAATTTCTGGTTGAAAATGCTTTCTAATGTAGAAAAACAATAAAACAAATTTGTATGAGTGCTGCTATGGTTGTCACATTGGATATCAGACTGGCACTATTTTCATTTAAGACTGCAATGAGATTTGATTAGAAGTCCATTCATGAAAGCACAATATCCTGAAGATGGCTGATATACATGGCATTAAGCTGGTACAGTTTTCATATAAGATCAACTTGACTTTGTTATAAGTCTTTCTGAGAATATCCTATGTCAATATGACTTTCTGTTCAAGAGAAATAGTGATAAGAAGATTTTAAAGATTGCTGTCATGGTGACCACATTGGATATCAGATTGGCAACAACTGGGCATCATACAGAATCTGTTAGTGAAAACACTGTGTTGATATATCCATCCATTCATGAGGAGAATTGAAAAGAAATCATTTAAAATGGATATTGTGGCCAAAGATTGAGTAGCACCATTTTTATTTAGGATCAACTAAACCTTGGGATACATGTGTATAATATTTCATGGCAAACATCCAAGCAGCTTAGGAGAAGCAGTGATAACAAACTTGTGTTATTGAAGGGACGGCAGACTAGAGTAGTGACAAACTTGTGTTATTGAAGGGACGGCAGACTAGTGACAACAAACTTGTGTTATTGAAGGGATGGCAGACTAGAGTAGTGACAACAAACTTGTGTTACTGAAGGGATGGCAGACTAGAGTAGTGACAACAAACTTGTGTTATTGAAGGGATGGCATACTAGAGCAGTGACAACAAACTTGTGTTATTGAAGGGATGGCAGACTAGAGTAGTGACAACAAACTTGTGTTATGGAAGGGATGGCAGACTAGAACAGTGACAAAAAACTTGTGCTATTGAAGGGATGGCAGACCAGAACAGTGACAACAAACTTGTGCAAATGAATGGACGGCAGACTAGAGTAGTGACTACAAACTTGTGCTATTGAAGGGACAGCAGACTAGAGTAGTGAAAACAAACTTGTGTTATTGAAGGGATGGCAGACTAGAGTAGTGCCAACAAACTTGTGCTATTGAAGGGACAGCAGACTAGAGTAGTGACAACAAACTTGTGTTATTGAAGGGATGGCAGACTAGAGTAGTGACAACAAAATTGTGCTATTGAAGGGATGGCAGACAGGAGCAGTGGCAACAAACTTGTTCTATTGAAGGGACAGCAGATTAGAGCAGTGACAACAAACTTGTGCTATTGAATGGATGGCAGACTAGAGCAGTAATAACAAACTTGTGCTATTGAAGGGAAAACAGATTAGAGCAGTGCCAATAAACATGTGCTATTGAATGGATGGCAGACTGGAGCAGTGATAACAAACTTGTGCTATTGAAGGGATGGCAGACTAGAGCAGTGATAACAAACTTGTGCTATTGAAGGGAAAGCAGATTAGAGCAGTGCCAACAAACTTGTGCTATTGAAGGGATGGCAGACTAGAGCAGTGATAACAAACGTGTTCTATTGAAGGGATGGCAGACTAGAGCAGTGATAACAAACTTGTGCTATTGAAGGGATGGCAGACTAGAGCAGTGATAACAAACTTGTGCTATTGAAGGGAAAGCAGATTAGAGCAGTGCCAACAAACTTGTGCTATTGAAGGGATGGCAGACTAGAGAAGTGATAGCAAACTTGTGCTATTGAAGGGAAAGCAGATTAGAACAGTGCCAACAAACTTGTGCTATTGAAGGGATGGCAGACTAGAGCAGTGATAACAAACTTGTGCTATTGAAGGGACAGCAGACAGGAGCAGTGATAACAAACTTGTGCTATTGAAGGAATGGCAGACTAGAGAATTGACAACAAAATTGTGCTATTGAAGGGATGGCAGCCTAGAGCAGTGATAACAAACTTGTGCTATTGAAGGAACGGCAGACCATACCATACATAGAATTGAGATGAACCAAGTATTTCCATACAGCCATCTTAGCCTTCCATATTTGTTTATCTATCTTAATAAGGAAATTTTTGTCTTTATCTCACATTGGAAAATGGACAAGAACAAGGTTGGGCCTACAAATGCCAGTAAAACATTAGGACAAACATCGGAACTACTAAATTCTTTTTACTGTACAGGAGAACATAATACAAATTTAATTTAGATTGTACATGTGAACATATTTTTGTAAACAACTTTTACTGGTGCTCTCCATAATCCATTTTAAGAGCTATCTGCCAGTAAAACTGAGCTGCAACAAGAGCTATGCTATGGGCCAGTAAAACTGACTTACAACAAGACCTATGGGCCAGCAAAACTGAGTTATAATGACCTCATGATCAGTCATTATCTCATTTTATGATATATGAACCCAAATAAACTGAACTGCAGCACTCCAAGCAACATACCTTTTCAAAGTTTTGTAGCCAACTGCCCACCTGCTTAAAAGTGTTGATGTCCATTTAATATTTCAAGCTGCCTATGCCTGCTATTTGGTCATCAAAAGAATTGACAACAGAAATCAAATGAATGGAAACTAATGATGAAAGCAAAACTTGAAATATTTTTGTTCAAGCATAAAGTTATATGTAATAGTACAGTTATATGGTTATCAGTTTTGTCTGACTGAGCTGATTAAAGTCAAAAAGTACAAGGTTATATGTAATAGTACAGTTATATGGTTATCAGTTTTGTCTGACTGAGCTGATTAAAGTCAAAAAGTACAAGGTTATATGTAATAGTACAGTTATATGGTTATCAGTTTTGTCTGACTGAGCTGATTAAAGTCAAAAAGTACAAGGTTTTATGTAATAGTACAGTTATATGGTTATCAGTTTTGTCTGACTGAGCTGATTAAAGTCAAAAAGTACAAGGTTATATGTAATAGTACAGTTATATGGTTATCAGTTTTGTCTGACTGAGCTGATTAAAGTCAAAAAGTACAAGGTTATATGTAATAGTACAGTTATATGGTTATCAGTTTTGTCTGACTGAGCTGATTAAAGTCAAAAAGTACAAGGTTTTATGTAATAGTACAGTTATATGGTTATCAGTTTTGTCTGACTGAGCTGATTAAAGTCAAAAAGTACAAGGTTATATGTAATAGTACAGTTATATGGTTATCAGTTTTGTCTGACTGAGCTGATTAAAGTCAAAAAGTACAAGGTTATATGTAATAGTACAGTTATATGGTTATCAGTTTTGTCTGACTAAGCTGATTAAAGTCAAAAAGTACAAGGTTATATGTAATAGTACAGTTATATGGTTATCAGTTTTGTCTGACTGAGCTGATTAAAGTCAAAAAGTACAAGGTTATATGTAATAGTACAGTTATATGGTTATCAGTTTTGTCTGACTAAGCTGATTAAAGTCAAAAAGTACAAGGTTATATGTAATAGTACAGTTATATGGTTATCAGTTTTGTCTGACTGAGCTGATTAAAGTCAAAAAGTACAAGGTTATATGTAATAGTACAGTTATATGGTTATCAGTTTTGTCTGACTAAGCTGATTAAAGTCAAAAAGTACAAGGTTATATGTAATAGTACAGTTATATGGTTATCAGTTTTGTCTGACTGAGCTGATTAAAGTCAAAAAGTACAAGGTTATATGTAATAGTACAGTTATATGGTTATCAGTTTTGTCTGACTAAGCTGATTAAAGTCAAAAAGTACAAGGTTATATGTAATAGTACAGTTATATGGTTATCAGTTTTGTCTGACTAAGCTGATTAAAGTCAAAAAGTACAAGGTTATATGTAATAGTACAGTTATATGATTATCAGTTTTGTCTGACTAAGCTGATTAAAGTCAAAAAGTACAAGGTTATATGTAATAGTACAGTTATATGGTTATCAGTTTTGTCTGACTAAGCTGATTAAAGTCAAAAAGTACAAGGTTATATGTAATAGTACAGTTATATGGTTATCAGTTTTGTCTGACTGAGCTGATTAAAGTCAAAAAGTACAAGGTTATATGTAATAGTACAGTTATATGGTTATCAGTTCTGTCTGACTGAGCTGATTAAAGTCAAAAAGTACAAGGTTATATGTAATAGTACAGTTATATGGTTATCAGTTTTGTCTGACTGAGCTGATTAAAGTCAAAAAGTACAAGGTTTTATGTAATAGTACAGTTATATGATTATCAGTTTTGTCTGACTGAGCTGATTAAAGTCAAAAAGTACAAGGTTATATGTAATAGTACAGTTATATGGTTATCAGTTTTGTCTGACTGAGCTGATTAAAGTCAAAAAGTACAAGGTTTTATGTAATAGTACAGTTATATGGTTATCAGTTTTGTCTGACTGAGCTGATTAAAGTCAAAAAGTACAAGGTTATATGTAATAGTACAGTTATATGGTTATCAGTTTTGTCTGACTGAGCTGATTAAAGTCAAAAAGTACAAGGTTTTATGTAATAGTACAGTTATATGGTTATCAGTTTTGTCTGACTGAGCTGATTAAAGTCAAAAAGTACAAGGTTTTATGTAATAGTACAGTTATATGGTTATCAGTTTTGTCTGACTGAGCTGATTAAAGTCAAAAAGTACAAGGTTTTATGTAATAGTACAGTTATATGGTTATCAGTTTTGTCTGACTGAGCTGATTAAAGTCAAAAAGTACAAGGTTATATGTAATAGTACAGTTATATGGTTATCAGTTTTGTCTGACTGAGCTGATTAAAGTCAAAAAGTACAAGGTTATATGTAATAGTACAGTTATATGGTTATCAGTTTTGTCTGACTGAGCTGATTAAAGTCAAAAAGTACAAGGTTATATGTAATAGTACAGTTATATGGTTATCAGTTTTGTCTGACTGAGCTGATTAAAGTCAAAAAGTACAAGGTTTTATGTAATAGTACAGTTATATGGTTATCAGTTTTGTCTGACTGAGCTGATTAAAGTCAAAAAGTACAAGGTTTTATGTAATAGTACAGTTATATGGTTATCAGTTTTGTCTGACTGAGCTGATTAAAGTCAAAAAGTACAAGGTTATATGTAATAGTACAGTTATATGGTTATCAGTTTTGTCTGACTGAGCTGATTAAAGTCAAAAAGTACAAGGTTATATGTAATAGTACAGTTATATGGTTATCAGTTTTGTCTGACTGAGCTGATTAAAGTCAAAAAGTACAAGGTTATATGTAATAGTACAGTTATATGGTTATCAGTTTTGTCTGACTAAGCTGATTAAAGTCAAAAAGTACAAGGTTATATGTAATAGTACAGTTATATGGTTATCAGTTTTGTCTGACTGAGCTGATTAAAGTCAAAAAGTACAAGGTTATATGTAATAGTACAGTTATATGGTTATCAGTTTTGTCTGACTAAGCTGATTAAAGTCAAAAAGTACAAGGTTATATGTAATAGTACAGTTATATGGTTATCAGTTTTGTCTGACTAAGCTGATTAAAGTCAAAAAGTACAAGGTTATATGTAATAGTACAGTTATATGGTTATCAGTTTTGTCTGACTAAGCTGATTAAAGTCAAAAAGTACAAGGTTATATGTAATAGTACAGTTATATGATTATCAGTTTTGTCTGACTAAGCTGATTAAAGTCAAAAAGTACAAGGTTATATGTAATAGTACAGTTATATGATTATCAGTTTTGTCTGACTAAGCTGATTAAAGTCAAAAAGTACAAGGTTATATGTAATAGTACAGTTATATGATTATCAGTTTTGTCTGACTGAGCTGATTAAAGTCAAAAAGTACAAGGTTATATGTAATAGTACAGTTATATGGTTATCAGTTTTGTCTGACTGAGCTGATTAAAGTCAAAAAGTACAAGGTTATATGTAATAGTACAGTTATATGGTTATCAGTTTTGTCTGACTGAGCTGATTAAAGTCAAAAAGTACAAGGTTATATGTAATAGTACAGTTATATGGTTATCAGTTCTGTCTGACTGAGATGATAAAAGTCAAAAAGTACAAGGTTTTATGTAATAGTAAAGTTATATGGTTATCAGTTCTGTCTGACTGAGCTGATAAAAGTCAAGAAGTACAATGTTGTTCGCAATAGTACAGTTATATTATTAGTCCTGTCTGACTGAGCTGATAAAAGTTAAAATCTGATTCAACCTTAGGCCAACCATTGAAATTCACATTTTGCAGTTTTGTAAACTACCATTCTCTGTACTGACAGGCCTCAATTTCACTGTATACTCATTGTTTGAGTAACTATAGCCTGTGCCACACCAGTATTTTACATAGTTTGAGTAACTACAGCCAGTGTCATACCTGTATTTTACATAGTATGAGTAACTACAACCCATGTCATACCTGTATTTTTCATAGTTTGAGTAACAGTGGAAATGATGGTAACTCAGATGGTAGAGCATGGGATTTGAACATAACCCACATAAGCCAAGGGTAGTGGGTTAGATACTAACTTGGCCAGCCCAAGTTAAATGCCTCAGTGTGTCCTTAGGAACAGCATTTAGGTCCCACATCCACGTGATATAACACACAAACAACAACCATCTGTCTTTAATTTTACTGCCACATCCACTGCCTGATATAACACACGAACAACAACCATCTGTCTTTAATTTTACTGCCACATCCACTGCCTGATATAACACACAAACAACAACCATCTGTCTTTAATTTACTGCCACATCCACTTCCTGATATAACACACAAACAACAACCATCAGGCTTTAATTTTACTGCCACATCCACTGCCTGATATAACACACAAACAAAAACCATCTGGCTTTAATTTTACTGCCACATCCATTGCCTGATATAGCACACAAACAACAACCATCAGGCTTTAATTTTACTGCCACATCCACTGCCTGATATAGCACACAAACAACAACCATCAGGCTTTAATTTTACTGCCACATCCACTGCCTGATATAGCACACAAACAACAACCATCAGGCTTTAATTTTACTGCCACATCCACTGCCTGATATAACACACAAACAACAACCATCAGGCTTTAATTTTACTGCCACATCCACTGCCTGATATAACACACAAACAAATACCATCTGGCTTTAATTTTACTGCCACATCCATTGCCTGCTATAACCAAAGACAAAAAAAACAACAACCATCTGTCTTTAATTTTACGTCCACATCCACTGCCTGATATAGCACACAAACAAAATCCATCAGGCTTTAATTTTACTGCCACATCCATTGCCTGCTATAACCAAAGACACACAAACAAAAACCAGATGGCTTTAATTTTACTGTCACATCCATTGCCTGATAAAACACACAAACAAAAACCATCTGGCTTTAATTTTACTGCCAATCACAATTTTTTAAAGTTGCTTCCATGCCAGTATTTTTGCTCACCCACATATCAGCTCAGGTTAATTGATAATGTCAAGTATTAGGATGGTCTCTAATCTGGTGATGTGATGTGATTATGATTTTTAAAGTAGCTTTACAGGTCACTAATCTAATACATGCCAATAACGTTCTTGTTTAAGCCATGAACCAGACTTGTCACATCTAAAAAAGACCAATTAATGAAACAGACTAGTGGTTTCAAAATGATTATGAGGTAAGCTGTAAATTAAACTGCATGTGTAATTTTTTGCACAAAAATTGACATTATGATGAACTGTTAATATCATTTTTAGTTGCTATAATGTCATTCTTTATGTCTACAAGTTGACAATTTTCGCTAGTAAATGACATTGCTTGACTTTCAACCTGGGGTTATGAGTTTAATAGATTCTTACAAAAATGTCAAAGAAATAAATATACATTAAAATTGTTACCATTGGTTACAGCATTTCTGTCCATACTCAATGCTCCACTTGTGAATGAATTCAAATCTTTCTTCAATATTCCAGAGTTTGGAAAGGAATAACCAATGAATATATAATTATAATCGAAATCCATCTTATCAGTGAAGTAGATGTAGGCGACAAATGTATTCAATCCATCGGTTACCAAGGCAAGCTGAAAAGTGACAATCTGAAAAATAAAGGAATAAGCACTAATATTATCTTACTATAATGCATGACAGCGGTGTTTTCATACTGGCAAAAGACTATTCTAAATAAATAGCATGGTTTGGTAGATAATAAAGTAATCCAAGACATTTGCAAACACTGTATTATTAGGGGTAAAAGTTAAATACTAATTACCAGAAATACATTACCTATTAATACTGAGTACCAGTAACACATTACCTATTAATACTGATTACCAGTAACACATTACCTACTAATATTATCTGTAATACATTACCCATTAGTATTAATCACCAGTAATACATTACCTTGTATTGATTATCAGTAATACATTACCCATTAGTACTAATTACCAGTAATTCATTACCTATTATTGATTACCAGTAATACATTACCTATTAATAATTATTACAATACATTACCCATTAGTATTAATTACCAGAAATACTGTACCCATTAATAATGATTACCAGTAATACATTACACATTAATAATGATTACCAGTAATTCATTACCTATTAATACTGATTACCAGTATTACCTATTAGTACTGATAACTAGTTACACATTACCTAATAATACTGATTACCAGTAATGCATTACCTATTAATACTGATTACCAGTAATAAATTACCCATTAATAATGATTACCAGTAATACAGTACACATTAATAATGATTACCAGTATTACCTATTAGTACTGATAACTAGTAACACATTACCTATTAATACTGATTACAGTATATGTATATCATAACACATTAACCTATGACAATATATGCATATCATAACACATCTACCTAGATGTTTCTATTGATCATGTGTCCAAACTTCTTTTTGAAGAAAAGACTGAGTGATAAGTTTAATTAAGATCTTCAGTTTGTAACAGGTTAACAGTAATACCTGAACCTGTGCATGGTTATCTGAATAATCTGATTTCTGCATTGTATGTAAAAAAAATTAGTCAAACTGTAGCCAACAAACCTCAGATTGACGATAATATACTGGGTATGGTGATGCCCTTTCCCAAGTTACAACCAGGAGAAATGTTGGGTTGAAATTTCCTTGATCTGTTTCATAGTTTCGAACATAGTCACGTGCTTTGATGACATTGTTGTTATTCTTTAGAGTGTTATCTTCAATGATGTCATAAGCATGGTAGTAGATAACACCGTCTCCAGATGACCAATATCGTCTAAAGTCAAGGTCATTGAAGTAAGGGGCAAGGTAAGACCCTTGACTTTGGAGTTCAATGTCATCCCATGGAGGACCTGGCGTTGTGATTCTCTCATCAAACGACACAATGCCATTACTGCAGATCTACAAGAGACATTTATTAAGGATATAAATGAGTGCCATGCAAAGAAAACTTAAAAAAAAAAATAAATATGCATTCTTTGACCAGGAATTAAATGAATTGCTCTTTCATGGTAGATAACAGTTGTACCGGTATATTGGATTCTAACTTGGTGTCTGCAATCTCCAAACTGCGAACAGTAACTGAAACCTTCTAATGGCAAGTAGTTATTATGAAAACATTTTATGTCAAGTAAGTTGTTGTTGTTGTTGTTGGTTGGGCTTAACGCCATTTTTCAGCACACGATAGGCTATTCATGGCGGCCAGTATTAATGGTGGAGGAAGAAACCGGGAAATCACCGGAAAGAACCACCGACCCACGAGAAGCTACTGGCAAGCTTTCTCACATATCCACATTCGCCGAATCCTAGACTCGAACCCACGCAGACAGAGGTGAGATGGCAGTGATCCGTAACGGACAGCGCTTTAGACCACTCAGCCTTGTCAAGTAAGTATTATGAAAACTATTTGAAAATTGTGATACTTACTCTTCTCCCTGGCAACCATTGTCATACATAATTAACCATTATAATAATCTTCTTGCCTTATAATAATATATCATTCATGGTCAATGACCCAAAGACCCCCCCACAACATGACCTGCAATAACGTTGTGCTTATCTTAGGATGACTTAACTGAATCAATGAAAGAAATGGTAAATGAAGAAAGATTATGATAATTAATGAAACATTTGTCTTTAACGCTACATGACAGCGAATCAAACCTTTCTCTTCATTACAGTTACTTTAAGTTATATAAATTAAGTGCTTCTTGTCGTTCATTTTTTATTATTGAACACAAACTGAGCTTAGATTGCTAGCAGCAATAATTTTTTTCTTGTTCCTAGTATTGTGGCCACTTAGAGTTCTCAAGAACACCAGACAATTCTAAGCACACATACAAAATTATCAGATTAAATAGGGACTAGTCCAACTGAAAACTAGACTGTCTGGTACAAAACCAGACAAATGACCCAGAAATATAGGTTCTCTGATTTATATAGGCAACACCGATTATTTCACTAATGGGTGTCATTTTTATAATCTAACTGAACATACCTTTAAGTGAAAATTATTCATTTTATTTGGATTCGCATACATTCATATTTGTTTTGAAAGTCATTATTTGGATGCCCTGATAGGTGCATACAGCAAAATCAGTGTTAAAGTACATAGACATTTTTGGATGAAAATGAACCCAAAGGTGTCATCGTACAATCCAAATTGAACATTGTGAACAAACAAATTCGTACTACCCTATATTATGATGATTCCACTCAACATGCTCTGTATTCAACCCAAGTTTAATATGGCTACCATTGTATAAGATCTTAGAGATCAATAATTTCCATTGGAAGTTTCTTGACAAGATTTAATGTGCAGAATATTCAATAATCACTCAAGATTGATATACTTTATTTAAAGAACATTAGTGTTATATTTTAAATGAACAATGTGTACAAAATTTAAAATGAGTAAATGCACATTCATGACCCATGTGACTTTTACCATAGACATAGAC
Source organism: Potamilus streckersoni (assembly GCA_016746295.1). NCBI lineage: Eukaryota > Metazoa > Mollusca > Bivalvia > Unionida > Unionidae > Potamilus > Potamilus streckersoni. The sequence goes on from JAEAOA010002079.1 coordinate 562,945, forward strand.
TACTTAAATCGGAATTGCATTATATAAGAAACACCCTACAGTGGTGTATATACCGACTAAAACGCAAATTACCATAACGTTGAGTTTAGAATTATATCCCTTTGCACACATTAACATATTAATTACACCTCTTGTTAAATCCACGTGTTGTCATTCTTTTCCTTTGCTTGATTCAACATTGTACATATCGGAAGCAGACGACATATGTATGTATATCTATAGCTATGCAAACACCCCTTTGCTGAAAATGGACTTGTCCAGAAACTGAAAATGGGTCTCAAGCATTCCGTCTTTTTGAAAACTTCCGTTAAGCATGAAACGCGCAGATGATGACGGTGTTAGGGTCATTCTACTCAAAGTGAGATTAGAAAATAAAAATCAACGAATAAACTTAAGTTCCTTGCACTTTTTTATCACATTAAAGATTTCCATTATTGAAATGGGGGTAGGGGTAGGAAGGTTATAAACAAACAGGTTGATATACTCGGCCTATACTACTATGGCGGCAGCTGTCGATGATGTTGATGAGGATTGATGATGATAGGAAAAATATTCAAATTACGCTGCAAAATAGTCCGAGTTTCCTCTGACCCTTGATACCCCATTTTTGATATTTGGTTTTTTTTTATGTTGGGGTACACCCCAACATAAAAAACCAGATATCAAAAATGGGGTGTCAAGGGTCAGAGGAAACTAGGACTAGCTGCAAAATAAAATAAGCACCTGATGCAAACTTTCTCAAAAAGTGTGTCTGCTTTATTGGAAAAGTCCATAATTCTGCGTGTGAGCTACAACAGTTGTCAGACAAGAAAATATTTGACTATTACTTACATACATAGTGCTATAGAGGACTCCATAGATGGGAAAACGTAAAGATGACCTCACTTCCGGTATACAAGCATCATCAATATTTGTGAAAACTGAATCCCCCGCAGCAGTACCGTACGCTAATGCCAAACCTGGACAAATAGTAAATGTATGCATGTGCTCAAACATCAATCAATCAATCAATCAATCAATCAATCAATCAATCAATCAATCAATCAGGTAATCGATAAAATTCTATCAAGGGGAGATTGCGATAAAAGATTGATGATATTAGTGGTGTTGATGATTGCTGTGGTGGAGACGATGTTGATGACGATAGTTATGATATAGGTAATAATAAAGACAACGAGGATAAAAAGAAAAAGACGAATATGTATTTTGGGTCACATTAATAGTCAATGTTTCTTTCTTTGTTTCTTGTGTTTTAAAATATTTGTCCATTAAAAACATGTCAATATATGCTTGAATATAATACCATTGAATAATTTATATCTTTGACTCTTATGAACAGGTAAAAAGTGGTCAGTATTTACATTGCAGAGTTGGTTGTGTAATTTTGGGCAAGCACTCCCATTCAGCAAACTTCATTGAATACTATATACTCCCTAAACCATTTTGAAATATATGCCAATGAATACACAGGCTTAAATATGCGGTTAGAAAAATCAGCTTTAAGCACTTGATGTAGAAAGTAGGCCTATTGTTATAGGTTAAGATGCTGTTGCCGTGGATAATTTGTTAGAGCCATTTGCCAAACAGAGTTTAACATTTTGTCCGCTATTAACTATTGCGGATCACATTTTCCCTCTAAACAATATTCAGTAAACAAATGACGTACATTAGTCATAAGTGTAAGGAGTAAATATATATTGAATCCAGTTCTTGCATTGTTTCATTTACCTCCATACTCTGTCCTACGAGTAGTCGTCTGAGGGCCTAATGTCGTGGTTGTTCTCGAAGAACTTGTCTGTGTCTCTGACGTCATCGATGCGTGAAGACTTGTCTGTGGCGCTGACGTCGTGGTTGCCGTGTGAGAACTTGTGCCTGGTTCTAACGTTGTGGTTGATGTGTCTGTACTCGCCTGTAACTCGGCTGTCGTGCTTACTGTATTTGTAGCCCCCTGTGTCTCAACCATCGTAGCTGCTGAAGTAGTAGTCGTTTGTAGCTCTGATGTTGTATTTATTGTGCCTCTACTTGTTTGTGGTTCTGATGACGTGCTTGGTGTATATGTACTTGTCTGTAGCTCTGGTGTCGTCGTTGTCACGAGAGAAGCAGCCGGTGTCTCTGAGGTTATTGTTGGTGCAGGTGCACTAGTCTGTTGCTCAGATGATGTGATTGCTGTGCTCGTACTAGTCTGTGACTCCGAGATTGTAGTTGTTGTTAAAGTGATTGTTTGTGATTCTGATGTTGTGATTGCTGAGCCCGTACCGTTGTGTGGTTCTGATGTCGTGCTTGGTGTATATGTACTCGATTGTAACAGTGGTATCGTTGTCATCGTCGGCGAGCTAGTATGGGTCTCCGACATCATGGTTGTTGTCCTTGCATTAGTCTGTGACTCTGTTGTCGTGAGTGGTACGCTGGTACTGGTCAGTGGCTCCGACATTGTCGTCGTCGTAACTCTACTTGTATGTGGCTCCGACGTTGCAGTTGCTGTGCCCGTACTGGTCTGTGACTCTGACATTGTGGTTCCTGTAATCCCATTCGTCTGTGATTCCATGAACGCAGTTGTTGACATTGTGCTTGTTTGTGGATCTGACCTTGTGTTTGTTGTGCCAGTACTTGCTTGTGGTTCTGATATCGTGCTTGATGTATATGTACTCATCAGTAGCTCTGGTGTCGTTGTTGTCTCGGGAGAAGCATTATGTGCTTCGGAGGTTGTTGTTGGTATAGTTGTACTAGTCTGTAGCTCTGATGTTGTGTTTGTTGTGACTGTGTTCGTCTGTGGCTCTGATGTTGTGTTTGTTGTGACTGTGCTCGTCTGTGGCTCTGATGTTGTGTTTGTTGTGACTGTGCTCGTCTGTGGCTCTGATGCTGTGGTTGTTGTGCTCTTACTAGTCTGTGACTCCGATATTGTATTTGTTGTGAAAGTGATCGTTTGGGACTCTGTTGTTGTGATTGATGAACCCGTACCGTTGTGTGACTCAGATGTCGTGCTTGGTATGTATGTACTCGTATGTAGATCTAATGTCGTTGTTGTCCCTGAAAAAGCAATCGGTGTCTCTGAGGTTGTGGTTGGTGTAGGTGCACTAGTATGTAGCTCAGATGTTGTATTTATTGTGCCTGTACTTGTCTGTAGTTCAGATGTTGTGGTCGCTCTGCTCGTACTATTTTCTGACTCAGAGATTGTAGCTGTTCTAAAAGTGATAGCTTGTGGCTCTGACGTTGTGATTATTGTGACCGTACCATTGTGTAATTGTAATATCGTACTTGGTGTGTAGGTACTCGATTGTAGAACCGACGTAGGATCGCTAGTTTGGGTCTCCAACACCATGGTTGCTGTCCTTGAACTACTCTGTGACTCTGTTGTCGTGAGTGTTACGCCGGTGGTCGTCAGTGGCTCTGACATTGTTGTCGGCGTGACTATACTTGTTTGTGGCTCCGACGTTGCAGTTTCTGTGCCATTATTAGTCTGTGGATCTGACATTGTCGTTCCTGTAATCGCACTCGTCTGTGATTCCATGATCGTAGTTGTCAGTGTATTTACTTGTGGCTCTGACCTTGTGTTTGTTATGTCTGTACTTGTTTGTGGTTCTGATGTCGTGCTTGGCGTGTATGTACTCGTCAGTAGCTCTGACCTCGTAGTTGTTATTAGAGAAGCAGTCGGTGTTTCGGAAGGTTTAGTTGGTGAAGATGCGCTAGTCTGTAGCTCTGTTGTTGTGTTTTCTGGGACTGTACTCTCCTGTGGCTCAGATGATGTGGTTGCGGTGCTCGTACTAGTCTGTGGTTCTGAAATTGTGGTTCCTGTAATCGCACTCGTCTGTGATTCCATAACTGTACTTGTTGTCAGTGTACTTGTTTGTGTATATGACGTTGTGTTTGTTGTACCTGTACTTGCTTGTTGTTCTGATGTCATGCTTGTTGGCTCTGTATTCGTCTGCAGCTCTTGTGTCATTGTTGTCACGACATAAGCAGTCGATGTCTCTGAGGTTGTGGTAGGTGTAATTGCACTAGTCTGTAGCTCTAATGTTGTTTTTGTTGTAACTGTACTCGTTGTTGGCTCTGATGCTGCGGTTGCTTTGCTCGTACTTGTTTCTGGCTCCAACACTATAGCTGTTGTGGAGGTGATCGTTTGGGACTCTGACATTGTACTTGATGAACCCGTATTGTTATGTGATCCCGATGTCGTGCTTGGTGAGTATGTTGTCGTTTGTAGCACTGGCGTAGTTGTCATCGTCAGAGGGCTGGTTTGGGTATACAACACTATGGTTGTTGTCCTTGCACTGCTCTGTGACACTGTTGTCTCAAGTGTTACGCCGGTACTCGTCCGTGACTCCGACATTGTCGTCGTTGTGACTGTACTTGTCTGTGGCTCCAACGTCGCAGTTGCCGTGCCCGTACTAGTCTGTGTCTCTGACATTGTGATTCCTGTAATCGCATTCGTTTGTGATTCTTTGATTGTAGTTTTTGACACTGTGCTTGTTTGTGGATCTGACGTTGTGTTGGTTGTGTCTGTACTTGTTTGTGGTTCTGATATCGCGCTCGTTGGATATGTATTTGTCCGTAGCTCTGACGTTATTGTTGTCACAGGAGAAGCAGTCGGTGCCTCTGAGGTTATTGTTGGTGACTGTGTACTAGTCCTTAGCTCCGATGTTGTGTTAGTTGTACTTGTACTCGTCAGTGGCTCTGATGCTGTGATTGCTGTGCCCGTATCGGAGTGTGATTCTGATGTCATGCTTGGTGTGTATGTACTCGTTTGTAGAACCAGCATCGGAGAGTTAGTTTGGGTCTCCAATACCATGGTTGTTGTCCTTGCACTAGTCTGTGACTCTGTTGTTGAGGTTATTATGCCCGTACCTGTCTTTGGCTCTAACATTGTGGTTGTTTTGACTGTACTTGTTTGTGGCTCAGACATGGTGGTGGCTGTGCCCGTACTATTTTCTGATTCAGACATTGTGGTTCCTGTAATCGCACTCGTCTGTGATTCCAAATCTGTAGTTGTTGTCAATGTACTCGTTTGTGGGTCTGGGGTCAGTTTTGTGACTGTATTTGTTTGTAGTTCAGATGTCGTGTTTGGTGTGTATGTACTCGTCTGTATCTCTTGCGTCGTCTTTGTTGTCACGAGAGAACTATTTGGTGTCTCTGCGGTAATGGTTGGTGTAGGTATACTGGTCTGTGGGTATGATGTCATGTTTATGTCTGAACTCGTATGTAGCTCAGATGTTGCGGTTGCTGTGCTGGTACTATATTCCACGTCCGAGAGCTTAGTTGTTGTTAAAGTGATCGTTTGTAGACTTGACGTTGTGATTGTTTTTCCTATGCTAGTTTGCGATTCTGAGGTCATGCTTGGTGTGTTTGTACTAGTCTGAGGCTCTGGTGTATTTGTTATCGCGGGAAAACTGCTTTGTGTTTCTAACATCATGATAGTTGAAATCGTACTAGTCTGTGGCTCTGATGTTGTATATGTTTTTCCTGTACTCGTCTGTGACTCCAGCGTTGTTGTTATGACTGTTGTGAAAGCACTTGTTTCTGAATCTGACGTCGAGGAAGTAATTGTTTGAGGTTCTGACGTTGTGACTATCTGTGCTTCTGATGTTGTGCTTGGCGTATACGTACTTGTCTCTGGCTTTATCGTTGTTGTCATTATGCGAGAACTAGTCTGTGGCTCTGACATCGTTGTTGTAGGTGTCGTATTTGATTCTGATGTGTTTGTTGTGTCTGTACTCGTCTGTGATTCTGATGTTGTTGGTAACGTAGAAATGGTCATAGAAAAGAATGTATATTTTGTATAATTAGAATAAATTGCAAAGAAAGGAAAAATATCAGAGTATAAAGATATCAGAACTTGATGATAAAATTGAAATATATACATATGATGAGAAAATATATTGTCCAGAAATTTCGAAGATTTCGTAAATCATTTTTATGTTTTATGAAGAATTTTATTTAAGCTACTCTTCGCTGGTATACATTGAATGGATTGTTTTTGAATCAATTATATTCTGCACAGATAATCTTTTTCCTGTATTTGGAATCTACTCGAATATTGACTAAATCCTATTCTCATCAAAATGTCATAATTCGTCACGTGGGCCTTTAAATATTTGATCTGATTTACACGCAAATTGAGTCACACTATGTATGATAATTTCTTTTGTTTAAATTCAGTTGATATAAACGTTGTTTTTTTCCAGAAGAATTCAAAAAGAATTTTGTTTGTTTGAATAATTGTACGATTAATTATGCCTATACTTAGTTAAAAATAGCTTAAATATACATTTTACAAAATAATTATCTAGAACACCTGTTATAAAAACATTTTGCCATTGAGGCCATTGGAGTACATATATGCTTAATTTCATAATCATTTTATTATAATTTATTTACACTGGTATAGCCTTTGTATTGATCTACAAATAATATACAAGAACAACGGTTCAAAATGGACATGTTAGACATACCTCCTGTCGCACTGTCTTTGCAACCTGCAATAGAGACGAGGATCAGTTTGGGATATACCCCTGAAGTAAACTATTTCATTAAAAGACATAATTACTATGAAATTCATATACATATAGAGTACAACTCTGACAACGATCACTAAGGGAACCATATTTAACTGGTCTTTACGTACCAGCACGAAAATCCCAAACTATGGTTGTTTATGTTTTTGTTTTTGTTTGGTTTTTATTGGGGGGCGTATCTACCTTTATCAATATCCTATAATTTGTTTTTGGAAACAAACTGCTAAAACTTTAAATGTAAAGGTTCTGTATTCACTAGTATGAACACTAATTGAGTTCGTATCCATAATTCTGCGAAACGAATAAAATGAGCGAAGATTTTTCTATGGATTACAGGATTTATATGCCAGCCAATTCAGAGAATTGCGGATTTGTCTCAATAAGTGGCGAGACTAAAAACACGTGATAGTGCGTGCAATATAGCATGAACTTCGCTTGCAGTCCAACTGGGATGCGATTTGTCATCAATTGATTGTAGATTACAATAAACGTGGTGTAGTCCTATCAATACGAGCATTTCAAAGTGATTACTTTATCAATAGATGCTGATGTTTTGCTGGAATATTAGATTCTTTACACAAAAATATAATTCCTATGCATAAAATATTGCATTAAAGAACCCATATAAATTTGCTTTAGTAAATATGTTATACATTAATGAAAGAATAATTACATCCGTTTAAGTTCGCAGAGGCAGTGAACAGGCACGCGAAATATAAACAAACTCAGACTGAAGTGACAAGAAAATAATAACATAAACTAATTTAACGTTGGATAGATCCAGTTGACGTCACCAAATTGAAAATTTGGGATGAACATTTGCACTTAGAAAAAATCTAGAATAATTAATTGGTGAGTTTTACAGCTCATTGTATTTTTTTATTCTTGAATAAATTAAAGTTGAACGCTTGTTTAAAATGATCATATTAAAAACAGCATAAAATAATGTGATCATTGCATTATGATATCAAAATTGCGTCACGTATCTAGCGCTGTATATCACAAAGCTAAAACCTCATGGAGAAATTGTACGTAAAATGACAAGGTTGCCAATATTGTCTGTTACTTAATAATGAAAACTAAATATTTTGAACCAACTTTTGATGATCGCATTAAGAGTTATATGAAGCAAAATAAAAAAGTATATGAAATGTATGCAAGACCATTAAAAAGCTTTATTAAACATTATGCTGAGCTGAAACTGAAACCCGATTCAACTAGAGCTATATAATTCAAAGAAATCTAATGCTTTGCTTTCAGCCATCACTTCTTAACCAGTTTTTAAAAACCATTCCTTTGATTGTTTTGCGATGCACAACAAAACAGCTAATGAAAATTTCAGCGATACACAATAATATACTCAATGAAATCTATGCTAGACCTTTGGGAATTTTTAAACATTTATACGAAACTGATATGAGAGATTGATTCATCTAGAGCCATATAATAGAAAGAAATTGCAGGTTTTGTTTTCAGCTTCAAGTGTCCAGTATTACCGAATGAAAATTTCATTTTATATTAGCCTGGTTTATATGTATGGCTCTATCGAGGAATAAACTTTGGGTAAAGTGGATATGTAACAGCATGTTTGAATTGATACAAGTTTTCACATTTTCTAAACCATGAAGTCTTAACTAGGGCTGGTATATATTTATTCATATAAATAATGTTGCATTTTATTCAGAATCAATGTTCTCCCTTAATCTGTATGTAAACTAACCCTTGTCTTAAAGCGATATTTTTTAAAAACTCACATTGAAACCACGTGGTTACACTCATATTGATTATATATATATATATATATATATATATATATATATATATATATATATATATATATATATATATATATATATATATATATACTCACATTAATATGAAATGTGGTTACACACACGTCAATACGATATCTGGTTACACACAGGTTAATACAATGTGGTAAATTCGTCTTAATTTAATTTATGGCTACACACAATAATACTTTTATACATTTGGGGTATGTACATTTGTTTATAGTGCCTCATTTTAAGGAAACTTTAGATTTTTGCGATTACTTGTTTGATTATATATATATATATATATATATATATATATATATATATATATATATATATATATATATATATATATATTCGTAATCCATACTTTCAGATACATTTGTGTGAACATTCATTTTGCTCTCCGATTTTAAATTGTTTTGCCCATTTTTTGATACAGTGGTGTAGTGGTCTAGATATAATAGTGATATGATTGGTGTAGTGTGATGGATGTAATATTTATATATATGTATATATATGTATATATATGTATATATATGTATATATATATACGTATATATATATATATATATATATATATATATATATATATATATATATATATATATATATATATATATATATATAAATATATATATATATATATATATATATATATATATATATATATATATATATATATATATATATATATATATATATCTAAATATATATATATATATATATATATATATATACGTAATCCATACTTTCAGATACATTTGTGTGAACATTCATTTTGCTCTCCGATTTTAAATTGTTTTGCCCATATTTTGCTACAGTGGTGTAGTGGTCTAGACATGATAGTGATATGATTGGTGTCGTGTGATGGATGTAATATTTATATCAGTGTTGTAGTGGTCTAGACATGATAGTGATATGATTGGTGTCGTGTGATGGATGTAATATTTATATCAGTGTTGTAGTGGTCTAGACATGATAGTGATATGATTGGTGTCGTGTGATGGATGTAATATTTATATCAGTGGTATAGTGGTCTAGACATGATAGTGATATGATTGGTGTCGTGTGATGGATGTAATATTTATATCAGTGGTATAGTGGTCTAGACATGATAGTGATATGATTGGTGTCGTGTGATGGATGTAATATTTATATCAGTGTTGTAGTGGTCTAGACATGATAGTGATATGATTGGTGTAGTGGGAAAAAAGAAGACAATATAAACAAGGCAAAAGAAAGAGTTAGATTCATTTAGTTTGCATCGGAATCACAGCGATATAAATAATCAAGTTTATGGAGATAAGAATGATGTAAATATTATTCCAATAATTGTTTTTATTCTATTCTGTACTTAAAATGAAACAAATATTCATTTTGGTTACATGTGTAATAGATGTTTTATAAATATGAGGTTTTCAATATTCAGCAAAATGTTAAAACTTGAAAAGGTAGGCATATTCAACAACTATACAAAGGGAGGGGTAATTGATTGTTTTGCTTCCAACTAATTATTTATTCTGTTTGTTTCATAGGGAAGATAGTGCAAAGAATTCTGAGAAAAGAAGTAGGTAAAAACATCTAAATTACTTGCAATCAGCACGACCAGCAAATACATCGATGTATGAGTGCTGCTTGTACTTAACATCATTTTTGTAGGCTGAAATATTAAATAAATAAATAAATAAAGTAATGAAAAATCTTCAAAAAAGTTTTAATCTAATATAAAATGTAGTTATGCATATAAAGAACTTATCACAAAATAGTTACAAAGACATGTACGAGATGCACGATATATATATATATATATATATATATATATATATATATATATATATATATATATATATATATATATATATATATATATATATATATATATATATATATATATATATATATATATATATATATATATATCACATACACACACTCACTCACACACACATATATATATATATATATATATATATATATATATATATATATATATATATATATATATATATATATATATATATATATATATATATAATTCACCTTTCTTTAATTCTGACTATAATGTATACCGAAACATGTTTGACGTAATACTTCGTCTTTATTTCATTTTTCTGAATCGTACCTTGCACAAGATATTAAGGTTTAATAATACAGTTCATTCTTTGATAAAAATATGACAACTACAATCGGGAAACCCGAGTACTGAGTGGTCTAAAGCGCTCACCGTCACGGGTCACTGCCTTCTCACCTCTGTCTGGGTGAGTTCGGCTAACGTGGGTAAGTGAGAAAGCTTGCCAGGAGCTTCCCCTGGGTCGGTGGTTCTTCCCGGGGTTTTCCAGGGTTCTTCCTCCACCAGTTAAACTGGCATCAATGTATAGCCTATCTTGTGCTGAAAAATGGCGTTAAACCCTTTAACAACAACGACAAGTACAATATGCAAGTTAGTTATCTGCAACGAGGAATAAAAATGGCAGCTTATTATATGGAATGTAATAAGCCATTTCATAAAAGAAGCACAGACCATTACAATGATCTTAATAAGGAGATGATACACGATACTGTTTACGTAGAAGGGTTGCAAATAGTTGGAGAGAAATACCCTTTGCACAGGTTGTTCTGAATTTAGTATTTTAACAGAAGCTTAAATATGCCAGAGAGTGTCTGTGGGGCTGTGGAGATTGGGTATAAGCAGTAATTAAAAATCCCTGGAACTCTAACCAACCAACCTTACCACATCCCTTACTCCAAATAAAAACAGCTTGGGTAAATAATGGTTATAATGTGAAACCTTATGTGAATTAGAATGACTGCTCTCTCGAAAGACGGCTATGCGGACTAATCATGGCACTAATTTGCGTCATTGCTAGTGAGAAACCATTGAAAACACCGACCGTAAATCCTCTGGAAAATTTTGTTTGTCGCCACGTATCCTTTATGAGTCTCACGATTTTTTTTTGGAAATGGATATTTATAGCTAAATAATAAAACTATTTCCATGACAAAGAACACTGTCTAATAGTAGGTTCGATCCAGAAATAATGATCAACTTTTGCAACAGTTCCCAACCTGAGGTCACCACCCAAATTAGGGTCGCGGGGGTTCTGAGTGAGTCGCAAATGGTCATCAGAGGAAATCATATTATAAAAATGAATGTCGGGATGACCTGTTGGTGGCCAATTTATTGTCACAGCAAAATAAAATACAGAAACCACCAACTTACCCCATTCCCCAGGTTCGGAACCATGGCAACATGATAATTTTTGAGCTCAAGACGTTTTTTCTTGGAAACTATGGATCAATCTTTACCTCAGTGTTATGCACATCGAGATCGTTTAAAAGTTGTGATTTACACTTGACTGCAAATATAAAGAGGCGGTTGTAATTTTCATGATATAGTTAGTTGAGTGGAACCACAGTTACACCACGTCACTTGCTATATCACTGTGATGTAAATGATATGTATGCGGAGTTTTGAAGGGCTTACAGAACCAACCAACCCGGGCTCCACGGGAATATTATAGAACCTGAGACAGCTGAATTACGAATCAAACGCTCTACCAACTGTGCTAAAATGGTTGACAGAGCAAACTGGTTGATTTCGAAATCTATTTACAGGAGGAAAATAGACAGGGCTTATTTACAGCAGAACGACTGAGTTTGGCGTTAAAACATGAATTAACGATCCTTATATAATGAAACGAAATCTTTCTTTTAAAAATGTTGACATTTTATGGTAATATAGCCCGATACCGATAACAATCTCATTAATATTAAATATGTTTAAACACATCATGCTAAAGTTAAATCAGATTTTTACAATGAAGTTATTACCATAAATGCATAGTCTTTTCAAGCAAACATTTGTCTCCTAGAATGGCATCGGTGGTACGTTCCAACTTGCAGTATTCGTTTTTAGCTTAATATAATACATGCATTAAGAACATTATCTTCTATAATATAAATATTTGCTATTATCGAGCACATCGGTGAAAAAGCAAACACGATTGTGCTTGATTTAGATTTAGTCCATACATTAACAGAACGATAGAATCCATTACGTCCATCGAAACTGGAGTACACCAGTACGATGGATTCAAGCTTTCTGATTGATCAATAGGTCTCTAGTGCTTCTTAAATGTATAAAACCTTTAAACTTCAAGTTCAAACATGAAACATGCCAAGTAAATTCTTAAAATTTGTCTAAGATTAATATCATGCACAGGCCTCATGTAATGAAACCTTGTTCTTTAAATAAATTTCATTTAGTCTAAATTTGAAGATGTTTGTCGTATGTTGTTGTTGGTCTTGGTTTAAAGCCATATTTTAATACATGATATGCCATACATGGCGGTCAGTTTAACTGGTTGAGGAAGAATCGGGGGATACATCACCGATCCACGGGAATCTACTCGTGAGCTTCTTCAAATACCAACATTGGTTGAGCCCGAAGCTTTAACCCATGCGGAGATAGGTGCGATGGAAGTCATCGGCAAGGACGAGAGCTTTAGACCACTCAGCCACCCATGTCCCCGTTTAGCGTATAGCATTAAATTAATATATAATGCTGGTAATCAGTGCTATTTATAACGACATTATCTACCCAACCCTAGAATAAAACTAGAAAAATATGTGTATTGAGGTATACACATCCATTCATATATATATATATATATATATATATATATATATATATATATATATATATATATATATATAAAGTCACGTTTGCTAAGCTCCAGCTATAAAGTCATGTATAATTGCCGCGGGATTAGTGTTGAACTCTTTCGCAAAGTTACCATGACTAGCCAGAGATCGGAAGCTTGAGTCGGCCATGGCGACCGACCGTGTCACTTAATAAAAGGCTTGCCGTTATCACACCTATATGCTAAAGACTTGGTCACGGATCAAAAGTAAAGTCCACGGGGTGAACGGGTCGTGTTCTTATCCTGTCTCCACGTTGACAGACGGCGAGAAAGACGTTGACTGCTAAGTTTGATTCTGGCTGTCTACAGCGATATCCAATCAAATTTGAGAAAGAGGTCATGATTACAATTCAAAATTAAGTTATACCTTCCCAAATCGTAAAGAATAATTTAGTATTTGCCTGAAAGGATCTCAAAACAATAGGGTTTACTTCGGAAAGGGAACCACTCAATCTGGCGGCAGAACTCTGATGTAGGTTCTAAGGGAAGATAAAGCTTCGAAGGCCATCAAGTTATTTGCTTGAGTTTTTGCAGATTATTACGGCATCATAATTGCAATTATTTGCAGAATGTAGACCTGATTACTACGATCGTTGAGTATGTGGAGTTACCTTTGTAGTGTTTCATTTTCATGCGTATTTGAAAAATGGGCTTTACCCTTAGGTAAAGACTTATTAGATGCGAGGCAAAATTATGTAGATTGTAAGCTTGTGGTCCGAATTAATTTTGTAATTCGCTATTAGGTTACGTTGTAGTAAACTAGTGCATTTATTAATGTGTAATGTTAGAGCTTACACATGCTTTAATTGTTTATTTGGAAAGGCTGAAGTGTGTAAGATTAGTTAAAATGGACAATGCATGTATCAGTGCTTGGTTATTTGAATATGTGCGTACTTTGTATGAATTGTAAGGCAAACAAACGCGTCTAATTTTTGTAGTATTGTGTAGCATAACGCGATTAGGAATATGTATTGATGTGACGTAATTTATTGATGTACATATAAGAAGTAATTAATACCGTGCTGCATCAGGACGTTTGTTTTACCGTACAAGAACGGATGGGTATCTCGATGTGAATGAATGCGTGACTGAAAACATTTAATATCCTTTATCTAAAGTGTGTAGTGTGAGATGATAGTGCTAAGGAAAAGACCATACTGTCCTTGTGGTTTCACATGTAGCTTTTAGGGGGGACACAGAACTTCCGGTTTCATTGGGTCACAAGTCTTAAAGAGGTGAAGATGGAATTGAGACTAGCTGAGTCTTAGGAGAGAAAGTGGAGTAGGAGGAGAAGGAGACAAGAGAAAGCCGAGGAATAGGAGGAGTAATCTGGAAAAAGGTTGGCGAGGAAGAGGAGAAGGAATTGGGAGAAATAGGGGAAAGAAAGAATACAACAGGCGAGTAGAAATAAAAGTACAGGGGGAAATCAATCTCACATTGCTAATCAAGTGATGCAGTAGGCTTATCAAAAGTTCGAGCGGAAGAAGAGTAATTAAAAATTTGAGTCATTTGATTATTGAATTGTTATTAAATTGTTACTCATTGAATTTCAGCCTTTTTGTGTATTTAACCATCTAACCGTCGGCATTGCTAACTGAGTGCTCAGAGCTATATATCTGTCTTTCACTAAAATTTGCATTCTAACAATATAGAGCCTTGGTGGGAATTTTATAAGAGTCTAAATGAAATATTAAGACCCTATCCCAACCATATACTTCGTCACCCCATATGTTTATATATATATATATATATATATATATATATATATATATATATATATATATATATATATATATATATATATATATATATATATATATATATATATATATATATATATATATATATATATATATATATATATATATATATGGAGCCCAATGTATAAGTTTCATGCAATTTTCATATCGACCTGTTTCAATTTTTGATGGGGCAGCTTCACATCTAAAGGAATGATTTGTTGGTTAGCTCATTTCACAATATGACTCTAGTGAATCTATAATGAGGCATTTTTAACTGTCCATTTAATTCAGACCAATGCCGTTTCTAATGGCGGTCCTAATGCAATCTTATGGTTTCATTTAGTTCTTCAAGGATCTTGCATATTAAAAATGCTATAAAATGTATCGGAGTATCTCAGATTACCAATGATATATAAATTGTTTCTGTTTTTTTTAAAAATAGTAATTAGTGCAAGGTCATGCAAAAATTAGTACAAGGTCATGCATAAAGTAGTAGTCGTACAGCAATTAGTACAGGATCGTTTAGCAATTAGTACGGGGTCATGTAGCAATTGGTAGAAGGTCATGTAGTACATTGTCAATTAGCACCTAGTAGAGTGATGTATGATGTGATGTGATTATAATTTTTAACGTAGCCTTAACAATTTTTCAGTCATATCGCGACGATATATTCAGTGTTGCAGTATATAGTAATGTCTAGCACTGGGGCATCATGCCGAAGACCTGTGGCATGATGTCCCTCTCAGTCACATTATCCTGACACTAGGATGACCAGTCCTAATACTAACTTCTTAATGCTGAGCGCCAAGCAAGGCAGCTGTTTGTCCGAGGCGGACGCTCTAGCCACTAGGCCACCGGAGCGGTTCAACTAGTAGAGGGTCACATATCAGTTCGTGCTGGATCATATAAAAACTAGTACAGGGCCATTGAGCAATTAGTGACTGGTCGTATAGCGACTGCTATAGGGTCTCCTAGCAATGGGTACAGAGTTATATAGCAGAAGTGCAGGGTCATATACCAATTAGAACAGGTTCATAGAAACTAGTACAGGGTCATATGTAAATTAGTTTAAAAAACAAAACAAAAACAGCCATACCGCAATTATTACAGGGCCATATATAAATTTGTACTAGGTCTAATAACAAATATTACAGAGTTATGGAGCAAATATTATGCGATCACACAACAAATATCATAGGGTCATGTAACACAAATCATAGTGTTACATAGTAAATATAATATCATATACGAAATATTACATGGTCATATAGAAAATATTACAAGGTCATATAACAAATGTTACAGAATAATATAGCATTTAAAGCATATATATTCATAGAACCTCTGCCTTAAGCTTCAAATTTACACACATTAATTTTCATTTTCCGGTGTGTAATAAAAGCGGGTTGCCAACTCACATCATAGAATAATGAACATGTTGAGGTGTGCTCGCCAACACCGAGATTAAAATCCCATGGATATATTTCTAAGAGCGCTTATACAACCAAAACATATATATTGTTTGTCTTACTTAACTGACAAGCCAAGAATCTTAATATTCCATTTATGACCTCTGACAAAAAACGTCAGATAATGCAGAATTTGTCCCTACGCACGTGTATAATTAATTTGACAAATGACATTTAAATTTGTTATGGCAAAAACATCAAATTTAATTGTGTTAGACTTCTACAGGTCCTCTTTTTATTTATAAAAAAATAATTCGATAAAACAATTGAACACAAAAATACAAACATGAAAATACAGATCCATTGGAAAGAAACACCGCAGTGCACGTGCTATCAACATATCGTTTTATTATCATTCAGTATTCAATTAATATTTCAATTCAATTTTCAATTCAGATTTCCATTATACTGCAGATCTAAGTGATTAGGTTGTATTATGACCACGAAAGCCCACGAGTGGTATCATAGTATTGTTTGTTCATATAATGTTTCATTATCACCCAAAAATAGAGTTGTGATCATTAACAACTACATCTCAACGGACACATTTCGCATATAAGGTAAATTATTGGTAATTGGAGACACATTGTGTAATTGAGTGTTAAATTTCTTATGAATTACCGTTAATATTCACATCATAATTGGATCCCAATTAACACCTGCATAGACCCAGATCGGCCGTCGCATATTGCAACAGGAGATCTGGCACTGAGCAGTTTGTTAGGATTGCGCTGGTATATACAGGACATTTAAGATTAGACATGTAGTTACTGACATTAATTCTGTATTAATATCTGATTAATACCACAGATGTTAATAACACATTTTGTGCTTGCAAGATACTTAATATACTTGGAATGTTAATGGCCTCACAAAAGACCACCCCACTCTCCAAAACCTGTAAATATACGCGGGGAGTTTGAAACGATTTGATTACGGTATATAGCTTTTTTCAGTGTTTTAATATATCAGTAAATGTAATGCTGATCGACATACAAAATGACGTTCAATACAGCGATCAGCAGCTGCACATATTGCACGCTGGGCCAGCACAGATATATACATGTGACGTAACATTAGTAAGGACCGTGGCCTAAAAAGTTGGCGAAAGAACAGACTGTACAATCTGGGCTCTCTTAACGTCCTCTTCTGGCCGATTTGACAAACGTTTCCGGATGTAATTCTCCGATAGACCCTAAACATATCTTGAGGTTTATCGGTTAGTTATTTTTTAAGTGTTAGCGAATCCATGGAATACAGTTTACGTCCTGGAATACCACTGCAAGCGTTTTGTATACCGAAAGTGGCTTCTGTGAAGATGGATTACAGCAAGACCTAAAATTGGCTATCAACAAAAGTGGAGTTGGGCCAACTATATGCAAAGAGTTTTTCAGCGACTCCGTCATGATAAAGATATTCAATACGGACTGGAAAAAAAATTATATTATCACATACATTGATTGGTTAACTGTTTTAAAAAGTTTTATAATAAAGAATCATTTGCAGTTAAGAAAAAGGTTTGTGCAAGATGGGTCCCGCTTTTGTTGATGAATGATAAAAAATACTCAGGTAAAAATTATGAAACAGCTACTCGCCAAATATGAAACCGAATGACCAGAAAAGTTGGAATGAGATTGTCACAAGTGATGAAACATGTATATACGTTTCTAAACCCAGCTCATGAGAAATTAAATTCGGAAACAACGTGCAGAAGTCACAAATCGCTCGACACATTCTGACTGACAAGAGAGTTTTTATGCCAAGTCGTATGGGAACCTGTTCCAGGCACTTATAGCATGTTGTCCTCAGTCACATAATATCTAAAGCAAAGTTACTGGTTTTTATTTATCGTCACTTTTAAAGTTTTAACTTATTTGTAATAGGGCGCATCTTGAAATTTTGTTGAACTGGGAATGTCTTTGGATTTTTAAGACAGTGTTGCTTATTAGAAAAAAAGTTGACATTGTGTTTTACAATTGGTGCCCTATGTTACCTTTAACCATGTTTCAAATGTTTTTTTTTTTGGATTTTGATAGCATGATTTTCTGATATCTTTTTTTTTCTCATCGTTTATTGTACTTATTTACTTATGATGTTTCCTTTATTGGTGCTGGTGGGGAAATTAGGTTCTTGTTTTTAGAGATATTTTGGGAATATATGGCCTTTACTGTTTTTTTGCCATCTATATGTTGCTAGACACTATGTGGCCTAGTTGTGCTTACGTGATGTTAACCGTATAACACACACAGATACACACACAGACACACACACACACACACATATATATATATATATATATATATATATATATATATATATATATATATATATATATATATATATACATATATATATACATACATACATATATATATATATATATATATATATACATACATACATACATACATACATACATACATACATACATACATACATACATACATACATACATACATACATACATACATACATACATACATACATACATTTGTGGTAGTTATAACTGGTTTGCATGGGATAATTAAGAGCCCACTAAAAGGAAAGAAATTAATATTGAATTAGTTTCGTATACCTCATATTATATCACCGCTGGTGTACGATACTCTGTGAACACATACTTTTCACATATGTTTTCAAAAAATGAAAATTATCATAATTACATGGAACAATCCTATCCCACATAATGGGTGTAATTTTATCTGATTGTTATTTCAGCCACATTAAACTGCATACTCAAAGCAAATATAACTTTTTAAACAAAAGGTCTAAAACAACACGATATTTTGTCAAAATGTTGATCTAGATAAAATTAATGACACAAAAGTGTTTCGTGTTAGGTATCTGTTTTGCAGGAAGCTGTTTAATCTCCTTGTAATTCTCATATCGATCAGTCTCGGTTTTCTATGGGGCAATGCCAACATCAAAAGGCACGATTGACAGGTATAATCATTTCGCAATATGACTCCGTTGTACATATTAATAATAAGTGCCTAATTGATTTTGAACCGATACCGTTATTGCTAGTTACCCAAATATACTTTTCCAATCTGTCACATTCTCATATGTTATAGATTCCAGGCATTTCTTAAACAAATTTGTATTTTGTAATGTACTACTAGCATAAGAGTATCACTGTTCACCAATGTTACAAGTTGTTTCTTCACAAAAAAAAAATGAAACCAATTCCATCAGGGTCGACATGTCTTATAATTAGCATGTTACCTATTTAGAAAAGTAACATTCATATGAACAGCACAGCTCAAAATAGTTACAAACACGTTTCTATTGTATAATAAAAGTGTGTTGCCAACTTATGCGCAGAGATAAGCACGTGTAATTGTGCAACACCCACAAATAAAATCCACGTTTTAGAGGTTATGCACACTTCAGTGATTTGTATGGCATACCAAATACCATATTCACCACGATGAAGGTCACTGATTAGCTAACGTATACAAAGTTAAACGAAAAGAAATGTCTTCAGAATACGGCTATGTACAAATTAATTGTACGCAATAGTAGGATTGAATGTAACTAAAATTTTATTTTTAGTTGTCAAAGCAAATGTCCTACTGAATGTAAACGTGTAGATCTCACTGGGCTTGATTTCTAAGCTAGGCATATACAAGGAAGTTTCTCAAAACTGATCCGCGCTTAATATCATTTTTCATCATTATAAAAGTCTCCATTTTGTATACCTAATTCATAGACTGTAAGTGTGTAGTGCCCGTTATTTTTGCCATATATTAACATTAATGTCTACAGAATTGGATTTTATCATATGTTGTCATATTTAAATATTGTAACCACGCAGGAAATAACTAAACAAACTAACTATCTTGGATTCAAAACATTCGTTTTATTGACTTCCATTATTAATCTTATTGAAAGTAACTGAATATCTTATTCTTTCATCGATCACCTTATCATCGCCTTATCACCTCGTCAAATCCTCGAAAGCGTTACATATTATTACACAATGAGTTCCCCCGTACTGGTACGGCATGGTAAAACACGTGGAACTATGTCAAAGTTACAGAACTAGAAGTTTAGATCCATCAAACTTCATCTCCTGCAGATTTTATTTATAAATAAAAACTGATTAAAAGCACAAATTAGAGAACATGGATATGATTGCAATATAAAAATTATCAACTCATCGTTAGACATCATTTATTTGATTGAAACCGCGCTGGAGACCTAACATATCAAGTTCCATTCCACGTATCAAGTCAGTGTTAATCCTATCAATTTGTATCAGATAGTGCGTATCAAATAAGTGCGTCTCAAGTCAGTGTGTATCCTATCAATTTGTATCAGATAGTGCGTATCAAATAAGTGCGTCTCAAGTCAGTGTGTATCCTATCAATTTATATCAGATAGTGCGTATCAAATAAGTGCATATCATGTCAGTGTGTATCAAATCATTGCGCATCCTATCAATGTGTATCAAATCAGTGTGTATCCTATCAATGTGTATCAAATCAGTGTGTATCCTATCAATGTGCATATGAAACTTTGACATAGTTCCACGGGTTTTACCATGCTATCAAAAAAGTGCGCATCATGTCAGAGTCTATCGAATCAGTGTGTATCCTATTAATGTGTATATGATAGTGCGTATCAAATAAGTGCGCATCATGTCAGTGTGTATCAAATCAGTGTGTATCCTATAAATGTGTATCAAATCAGTGTGTACCCTATCAATGTGTATCAAATAGTGTGTATTAAATTATATCATGTCAGTGTGTATCAAATCAGTGTGTACCCTATCAATGTGTATCAATAAGTGTGTATTAAATTATATCATGTCAGTGTGTATCAAATCAGTGTGTACCCTATCAATGTGTATCAAAAAGTGTGTATTAAATTATATCATGTCAGTGTGTATCAAATCAGTGTGTATCCTATCAGTGAGTACCAAATCAGTGATTATCAGATCAGCGTATATTATGTGATTGTGTATCAAATCAGTGTGTATCAAATCATGTGTATTGGGTGTGTCATATCATTGTGTATTAATTCTATTTATATCATATCATCATATCAGTTTGCATCATATTAGATATTTCGTAATCTAATAATCAACATCATCCATAAAGCACGTATTATCAAATTCTCTCTCTCTCTCACACACACACACACATAATTATATATATATATATATATATATATATATATATATATATATATATATATATATTATGCATATGACAAGATACTTATAACACCATAAGCATTATTTTTCTTGCAAATATTAATTTTTAAATGTATTCTATATTGAATTTAAGTATAGAAAATATAGATTAGGTAGAGGATTATAATATTCACTAAAATTACTTGTGTGTAACTTTCCTTTAACTTCGTTATCATAACGAAAGCACGACAATTATCTTGGCCCATTCTTGGCTAATGGCTGTAGTTAAAGATACCAGAAAATTTAATGGAATTAAACAAATCCCGGCGAAATATACATGGCAAGTTTAATTAATTGCCTGTTTTTAATTTGGCTGCACTAGTTACCTCATATTAATATGCTTTTCGGATCATCAATATGGTATCATTCATGGGAGTAGGAATGACAATTAGAAATATGTACGAATATTACTCCATCTGTACGAGATAATATAGACCCCAAGTAATATGTACGAATATTACTCCATCTGTACGAGATAATATAGACTCCAAGTAATATGTACGAATATTACTCCATCTGTACGAGATGATATAGACCCCAAGTAATATGTACGAATATTACTCCATCTGTACGAGATAATATAGACCCCAAGTAATATGTAAGAATATTACTCCATCTGTACGAGATAATATAGACCCCAAGTAATATGTACGAATATTACTCCATCTGTACGAGATAATATAGACTCCAAGTAATATGTACGAATATTACTCCATCTGTACGAGATGATATAGACCCCAAGTAATATGTACGAATATTACTCCATCTGTACGAGATAATATAGACCCCAAGTAATATGTAAGAATATTACTCCATCTGTACGAGATAATATAGACCCCAAGTAATATGTACGAATATTACTCCATCTGTACGAGATAATATAGACCCCAAGTAATATATACGAATAATACTCCATCTGTACGAGATAATATAGACCCCAAGCTATATGTACGAATATTACTCCATCTTTACGAGATAATATAGACTCCAAGTAATATGTACGAATATTATTCCATCTGTACGAGATAATATAGACTCCAAGTAATATGTACGAATATTACTCCATCTGTACGAGATAATATAGACCCCAAGTAATATGTACGAATATTACTCCATCTGTACGAGATAATATAGACTCCAAGTAATATGTACGAATATTACTCCATCTGTACGAGATAATATAGACCCCAAGTAATATTTACGAATATTACTCCATCTTTACGAGATAATATAGACCCCAAGTAATATGTACGAATATTACTCCATCAGTACGAGATAATATAGACCCCAAGTAATATGTACGAATATTACTCCATCTGTACGAGATAATATAGACTCCAAGTAATATGTACGAATATTACTCCATCTGTACGAGATAATATAGACTCCAAGTGACCTCCTGGACGCGGTAAGAAGACGCCAATCGAGGCAACTTATTTGCTGTAGGGTTCAAGTCATATATTTATGTTCAAAAGAGAATGTCACGAAGTTTATAAGTAGTGCAGTGTATATTCAAACGGTTTCATCTTGCATTTAGGGTTTTATCCTATTTGACCTTTTTGATGCTTCGACTGTCCTTTTACTTTATTTTTCGTACAGAGTTTGTGTATTTTCTTTTGGTGGTGGTTGGTTGTTCTTTTTGTTAATGATATCTTTCTATTTTTTTTAGCAAAGGGTTTTGCCTTTACTATTGGTACTACCTATCTTTTATGGGCACTATACGCTTTGAAAGTGCTGATGTGTCGTCAGCAATATATAAGTCTGATCTGCACGTGGAAGAAAAGGGATCAAATAATATAAATAAATTATATCATTCAATTACTTTCGCAGATTTTATCTCGAATGATCCCTGGTGTGAGATCCATATAAAGCTGAAATTGCAAATTGCCATATACGTAAATGGAATTTAGACAAGTGGGGGAACTCATCCATGCCATCATGCTGCTGGTAATTTTATCTCCTTATTTAAGTAAACCGCATCTGCAGATAATTTTGTCTCATTATTTAAGTAAACCGCATCTGCAGATAATTTTGTCTCATTATTTAAGTAAACTGAATCTGCAGGTAATTTTATCTCATTATTTAAGTCAACCCCATCTATTAGCATACTTACATAAAATACAACTTTCGAACAAACGGCTGTATTGAACAAAAGCATACAAACTCATTTTCATACAGAAAAAGACACAAAAGGAGCTTTGTATTAATTATCTGCAGCAAGAAGCGTATAAACACACAATTTAATTACTGTAGTTTGAATTGTGTGTGAAGCTAAACTTGCCACTGCTTGACTAAGGTAAGCAGATGACTAAGGTAAACAGATAATGATCTCTGTTACATATATTGTGGATTCTCATCTGAAATCCATAAAAAGACCAAAAGAAAACAGAGCTGTGCAAAAATAATGGGTATAAGTGAATAAAATTTAAGGGAAATAAAAAAAAACGTTGTTCGTGATTCTGTGGCTACGATTTTGGACACGATGGGTGGAGTTTCTCTCCAGATATATTGAACTTTGCATACGTCAATAGTTGATCGGAAACAAGTTTAAACAAACTAATAGTAATATTTATAATACTGGAACTAATAAATAAATATAATACTGGAACTAATAAATAAATAAATAAATAAATAAATAAATAAATAAATAAATAAATAAATAAATAAATAAAAATACCAAACAAATTAATATATTATGTCAAATATTACTGAGTTCTCCACCAACACAAATGTGTTAAATGTAAAATTCAGTTAAAGAAATATAGTATTAATTATTGTTATCACTACTGCTGTTGCTCCTTCGACTACTATTACTAATACTATTACTGCCATTAATAATAATAATAATAATAATAATAATAATAATAATAATAATAATAATAATAATAATAATAATAATAATAATAATAATAATAATAATAATAACTCACCATCGAGCTTCAAATTCAGTTTTGCTCCTTAAAATATTATATATTCTGTCAGTCTGTGAAAAATCTGTTCTTGTTTTTTCAACAACGGTAACTACACTGACTGTAGTGCAGAATTCTTACTCAATTATTATTGAACTGACATACCACGCCTCATGCAAGTAGCACGCATAGAGATGAATACTGTGTTTGATATAATCGGACAATCAATATTTTCAGGCGGGAAATTAATACTACATACAACCAATCGTGTAGAACACTCCTTCATGACTTCCTTTACAGTCTAAATTTCAAATAAAATAGTCTTTAAATAATATATACGAAAATAAACAGCCTCGTATTTCATCTTTTGTTAGAGATTTCAAATACCCTACCCTAAATACGGGTAATTATTTAGAAATTATATCCACACGTGCTATATCGAAGAATGATAAACGGCCAACAAAAGCCGATTGTTTATAATTGTTGACACAGAGTTCGATGTTGTTAGACTGATGGCACATGGAAAAAAATACTCGCTTGGACATTGCAGAATATCTTTTCTTTTCACACAATTACGACACGTGCTTCTTAAGTAAAGCTGGAATGTTAGGATTATAGATATGAACAAATTAGAAGCCTTTATAAAGCAAAAAGACTCCACCATCATTGGTGTTATTTTATGATAGGCTGTAAATGTAATATGCGCAACTAGGAGACATACATACATACATACATACATACATACATACATACATACATACATACATACGTACGTACGTACGTACGTACGTACGTACGTACGCACGCACACACACACACACACACACACACACACACACATACATACATACATACATACATACATACATACATACATACATACATACATACATACATACATACATACATACATACATACATACCTACGTACGTACGTACATACATACATACATACATACATACATACATACATACATACATACATACATACATACATACATACATACATACATACATACATACAACAATGCCACATCACGCGCATTGGACATTCTGTGTTGATGGTTTTTTCTGTATAAAATGTTCCGTTTATGAGGAAAGAAGCTTGTTGTTTGAATTATAGTTTGGAAGAAAAGTATGCTCTTCTTTTAAACGTTAATACTTGTTCTACCTTTTCTTTGATTATATTTTACACACAAGAAATTAAAGATGTACATTATTCAACTCATTTCATACATTAAATAACAAATCATTACCCGTTTATAATAGACTGGTAGGTGGTTACCTAAACAGCTAGCGATAGTAGGTTTAGAATCTAAAGAAACTGACAGGTGGTACATATGCATGGAATTTGGATAGATTGTTAGAAAGATACGTAGATGAAATCCATAGGTTGATATCTTGCTTGGAGAGAGAGAGAGAGAGAGAGAGAGAGAGAGAGAGAGAGAGAGAGAGAGAGAGAGAGAGAGAGAGAGAGAGAGAGAGAGAGAGAGAGAGAGAGAGAGAGAGAGAGAGAGAGAGAGTCCAAAAATTGCTGAAGTGAGCGGGGACCGTTTTACTTAGTTAAAACGTAAAGCTTAATTCCTTCAAAAACAGGTGTGTGTGTGTATGTGTGTGTGAGAGAGATTTTTAACGTAGCTTTAAAAATATTTCAGTCATATTGACACGATGTCTGCAGTGCGGCAGTTTATAGTTATGGCTAGCACTGGGGCATCATGCCGTTACGTCCAAACCAGTCACATTTTCCTGACACCAGGTCGACCAGTCCTAACACTAACACCTTAATGCTTAGCGATAAGCGAGGCAGCTGTTAGTGCCATTTTTATGTCTCAAATATGACTCAGCCGGGGTAAGAACCCGCGACATACCGTATCCGAGGCAGACGCACTAACCACTTAGGTCACCGGAACGAACTCAACAACAGGATGGTAGATTACAAGAAGTGAAAAATGGAAGGTTACTTGATAGTGATATCATTTAATGTTTTCGTGAATATTATCAATTTCATTTTTTAAAAATCAGAAACTAATAAAATGACAATAAATGATAAAAACACCCTTTAAGGATCCTGACCCCATTTAACTCGTGGTTGATAGCGTTGTGCTGTGTTGAAGATATTTGTTTATGATTTGATCTTAAATTATCTAGAAAACACAAGAGGTAATGTTAAGCTCGCATGATAGCATGGATACACAGTTCGGCAACTGCATATGGGGAAGCAATACAAGTAATATCAACATATTTGTAAGGTATGTGCATTTCATAGGACAAACAAACACAATATGCGCATACCTCGATTGCTTGTTAGTACCCTTAATAACAAGGTTGAATGAATAAAATAACTTAATACATGTTTATCTATCAATAAAAGATTACACCCATAAACAAGTCCTTTGTTTCAATACTAATTATCAAAATTGTTACAATACATACCTGTTGGGGGCAAATAACAACTTATGTTTCCATAGAGCGTAATGTTACATTATGGACAAGGCAGGTAACTAATTAGGTTTCCATAGAGCGTAATGTTATATTGTGGATAAATTATTTTATACTTTCTTGGCGAATACAACAACACATATTTACACTATGCACGATTTATTCTGATGAAGATTATAAAACTTTGAAAATGAAATGATGCGCTACAGTTTTAAAAATCAAAAATGAACACTATGAAAATCCAGCCCTTTACACACAGTTGTTCCAGTGCGGTGTCAGCAATAAAATTAAAAATGGCTTTAGGTTAATTCCAACTATTATATACAAGTTTCCCATATGGAGGCTTCTGAAAAAATGTGTGTGTGTGTGTGTGTGTGTGTGTGTGTGTGTGAGTGTGTGAAATGTGTGTGTGTGTGTGTGTGTGTGGTGTTGCGGGAATTATTTGCTCATATAACAAGCGATCTTCCTTCGTCTAGATACATATACAATAGACCACCACACGCCAGCTGGTTATTTATATATATATATATATATATATATATATATATATATATATATATATATATATATATATATATGAAACAATCCGTTTTCTAGATTTAAAATAAATCTTACTTTTATAATAATTATTCATAGCCAACATTTTGTTTCTTGAAACCTCCGCCAAAAATATGTTTCTCAATAGTTGTCGTCTTTAAGATATCGAGATATTTCTTTAAATTTTGGACCCATCTGTAACGATAAACTGAAAATAAGTTTCACCAAAGATAATGCTTCCACTTTGACTTTTTTTTCTTCAAAACACGAACTGTTTTGATTCATATATGAATATGTAGTGAATATCCGAAGCTAAATAATTACGACGAAAACTGCAACAAGAATAAAACAAGACACGTAGTCTGGTAATCTGTAATCGTTGCCAGGGCAACGAGTCGATTAAAATATATTCAAAAGTTTTGCGTTTTCCAAAATGGTTTTGAATGTGTATTTATAAAATCAAACACAACTGCCTTACTTCATTTAGAAGTGCATGTCTGGTAAATGTTTATTTCAACTTCGAGTGTGCGCGTGCGCGTGTGTGTTTTGAATAAATACAATACAAAATACTAGTATATTTGATCAATTATCAAAGGGAATGTTTCCTTGACAATTTCGCTGTTGTTCACGAAGTGCTAAGTGTTTCGCGTCTTATAAACAAATATACATATCAACCATGCCGCGGCTTGTAAGGTACTTATTTGCCTGTGATAAAATAACTAACATACCGAAGGTAAATTGCTTTAATTATTCGTACTTTTGCAATAAATAAAATATATACTATTTCTCCCGTTCCACTGGATAGGTTGACATTTAACATTTTATGGAAAGTGCTATAAGATGGATTTATGAGTAATTCCCAAAGTTAGCTACATGACGCCACTATGAAAAAAAAAATACACATGGACATAACTGCATCTGACGCAGCCAGCTTTCAATTGGAACGGCCTTTAATGCCGTGTTACGCATGTTGGCATGACATTTTAAAAACAGTGTTAAACCTTTGCATGGATTAAAACACCAAAGGACCTTTGTACTTCGTTAGTTCATCGCGTACATTTCATTTATTAAACCCCTTGTCAATAGTGATGAGTACTTGTTACAGTCTTTACGGCAACTAAACAGGTAAGCAAACATAGCATTAAACTGTGCTTCAAACAAAACATTTTGGTAACACAATACAAATACAGAAATGCTTCATTTACTCTTCTTGCGTACATTTCTAGGTAGGAAGTGATGCAATGTATTTAATATAAACATTGGCTTCTATTATGTTTCCTTTAGCATCGACTCGGTTGTTCTGTAAATGTGAATTAAAAATCTCTGGAAACAATATCCATGCGCACTAGGCAGCTTTCTAGAAACACTACTATGGAAAAGAGATCCAGGCACAGGAAGCATCTCTCATGAAATACTACTTTAGAGACAGGGTCCAGGCGCAGAAAGCATCTCTGTAGAAACCAGATCCAGGTACAAGAGACATCTCTCAATCAACAATGTATCCCTTCATGTTAGTTAGATATGTTGTTTGTTCTTTTTCAGTCATTAATTGGTTGAGATCACCAAAAAACATGCCAGTGGTCTAGCTGAACCAGACTAATCATGGATCAGTCTGAATACGTTCAGACCATTCTGTCAATAGTCGAAAATCCTACATTGGAAATACTAAAGTACCACGAATGCAGATGCAGGCATCGTGGTTAACAAATGACATGTGCCTCACACATCATAACGTTCATTACGGAACCGGCACACTAGACAGGAATAACGTAGTGCGAGTACCGCATGTAACAAGAAAATGCAGCCTATTTTTTAAATCTCTATGACTGACTTTAATCTGTTCAAAATACATTCTCCAACTTGAGAACAGTTCATTATTTAAAATCAGTTCACACTCGTGTTTAGATTGATACATATGTCTCAATTGGAGTTCATTTAAATGCGTTAACAAATCGACGAGAAACATTTACTTTACAGTCGTCAGCGACGTACACAACCAAATCTCCATTTAGACACTGGACTCTCTTTACATTGACAAAACACATAAGTTGTATTTGCAAAAATATCTAGAAGTAATTTTTTTTTAATTCCAATACATTAAATAATAATAATAATAATAATAATAATAATAATAATAATAATAATAATAATAATAATAATAATAATAATGACTTTATACAGCGTCTAATCCTTAGAATCTCTAAGCGCTTTACAATATTTAACAACACGTAAAAAGAATAACAAAAACCATATATAATAATATGATTACAAAATAAAAAACAAGACCACAAAGATTCAAAACAGAAAAACATGCTGTAAATTGTTTAAGGTAAGGATGCGTTATAAGGATACAATATCAGGTCTTTATGTCTGTTCTTGCAGTCAAAATACGTGAGTTTTAAGAGCGCTCTTGAATTAGATCACTGTGTTTTTGTGTCTAAGTGCAGTGGGCAATTCGTTTCACATTGCTGGACCCTGGTATTCAAAATAACGTTGTCCATATTTCAGCTTCATAATAGGAATAATGAGAATACGAATGTCAGAAGATGGGTGTAAGCATCGTGCATGTGTGTACACATGGATGAGGTCAGATAGGCTGGACTGGAGTCCGTCAGTGAAACGTAGCACAGAGAACAAATATTGCGTTTAATTCTGGATCATATGGATAACCAGTGTAGAGTACAGAGCTTTGATCGTGGTACTCTAAGGATGATCTGAGCAGCAGTGTTTTTAACTTTTTTAAGTTTCTGAAGTGCAAAGGAACACACAAGTTTTTTTTTAGTGGCATCCATTGAAAGATACTTACGAATGGAGCTGATGCGTCACACTTCAAGATATGCAGCCTTGCATACGTTCATGACATTTTGATGCATTGAAAGAGCACTGTCAAGGGTAACACCGAGCTTTCGTACTGATTACTTGAATTCAATGTTGGTGTTGCTTATATTTTTTGTCTGAGGTAAAGGATGTGAATGAGAAAGTCTTTGTGTTGTAATCAGGATGGCTTCTGTTTTATCATCATTCATCTGAGGCTTGCTACATGTCATCCATGATTTCACATCGGAAATGCATCTCTCTACGCATTGGATGGTAGCTTCAACTTCAGCTGGATGCTAGATTTGTATATATGGGTGTCATCAGCATACAATTGGTGAGACACTGGATGATGATCTATGTCACTTAAGAGTGGTTGAGTGTATAAAATAAAGAGAACAGGTCCAGGAATAGACCCCTGTGGAACACCACAGCATAGATCAACTAGGCTGGAGTGTTTTCCATTTGCGGACACAATTTGTGTTGTGTTGACCAAGTAGGATTTAAACCATAGTAAGGCCGTATCATAACTGCCAAAATACATGCTGGAGACGGTGAAGTAATATATCGTGATCTAATGTATCAAATGCTACAAACAAGTCAAGAAGAGTGAGGACTGTAATCTTTCCGCCATCAAAAACAGAGAGAAGGTCATTGACTACTTTCAGAACAACAGTATCAGTATTATGGACAGGGCGATATGCAGGCTATGCATTGCTAAAAAGACTAAATTAATATGAGATACAAGTTGGGTAGAACAACTTTTTTCTAAGATTTTTTACATGAATGGGAGATTAGAAACTGGGTGGTAGTTCTGTAGATCATTATAGTCAAGTGATGGTTTCTTCAGCAGAGGCATTACAATGGCAGTTTTGTAAAATAATGGGAATTCCCCAGATAAGAAAGACGCATTAATAACATCAGTTAGTGAAGACACTATTGGATCCAAGCACTCTAGCAACAGTGATGTCGGAATCGGACCCAGTTCACATGACTTTGGTGCACACGTTATCACGATTATACTAAATCCAAAGAGACAGGTGCTGCTAAATGTTACTAATGAAATTCTGTATCGCAACTGTATGGTGACGACGAGTAAATTGAAATTGTGTTGTCAAGTTTATCTCTGATGGTTTGTACTTTTTCACAGAAGAAATTCGCAAACAGGTCCGGAAGGTCGACTAGAGAGAAGGTAGCTTGAAATGGTATACATTTGTTATTTGACATTAGCTTTATAGTAATCTCAAATAGCTCTTTGCAGCTGGAACTTTCCATGATCTTAGTACTGTAGTGGGTCGATTTCGCTGCATGGACTACATTTGTGACATTCTTCTTGGCGACATCATAAATCCATCTATGAATAGTGATTCTAGTGGAAAGCCAAAGCCTCTCAGCTTTACAGTGGTCTCTTTTAGCAGTGCGAAACTGGTACCCAACACGCACTGCTATACCACGTAGAACACTTCTGAATTGCTACTCTGCACTTGGTTGCTGGGGAATGTTTGTCAAGCAATGAACGCAAGCAGTTATCAAGTTGTTCTGCTGTAGTTGGTAAGCTAGTTGTTAGGTTTGCTTGGATGCCATGCATTAGTTGGTTTTTTTATTATACTGAGGTTTCCCTTAGTAGCAAATAAAAGTGGAGGTAGGGACTGATATGTCAAGATGGCCTATAACGCAGAGGTGATCAGATGAAAGTTCGTGGGACACCAGGGAGGATTGAAGAATATTATCATCAGGTCTGTAAAGAATCCAATCTAAAATGTGGTAATGTTTATGGGTAGGTTGAATAACTGACAGTTTAAGGTTGAAAACGTGAATGGAATCTAGAAGTTTCGATGTGCATGGTTTTCCAGGACAGTCAAAGTGAAAGTTGAAATCTTCAAGAATTATTAGGTCGCCACCTATAGAATTTCCATATTCCAGGAGATTCGGAAACTGCCCCAAAAAGAGAGATTCTGTCAGCTTGTTTTTTTCTACTAGGAAGAGGGCGGTAGAGGCAGAAAAATGGACAGACCTTTGTTCCAGTGTGAGTGTAGTTTGGACTAGTTCAAACCATGTGTGGTGTGAAACCGAAGGTTGTATTGTAGTTAATACGGTTGATCGTGTAGTTCTTTGCGATGACAGCAATTCCACCTCCGCGGCGGTGGAACGACTTGATGGAGTAACAGGTGGGTGTTAGATCCACGCACTTGGGTTCTTCGCCTGATTTCTTTTACCCATGTTTCTGTCAAGAAGACGAAGTCCATTTTCTGATTGTTGATAAAATTATCTATTTTTGTGCGCTGTTCCGATAGTTCCACTGACTGGGCATTGAATAATGCTATAACGCAATTGTTTCTCTTTGGTAGTTGACACAAAGGTTGACGATTCAATTAGAATTTGAATTAGGTAACTAAATTAACGGCCAAAATTTAAATTTTTGTGCCGGAACGGGCGAAAGGTAGATAACTGGAATTCTTCCTGTTCTACGCCGGTCAGCTTTGAAACAACGCTTCTTTTTTCGCTTCCGTTTACAATCATGGAATTATGAATGTAATCCCAGGTCGTTTAGTCTAGTGCACAATGTAGTGTAAAGAGCCAATGAGTGGTCATTTACCGCAATTAATGAGGGTCCATCATAACATAAACGGGTGGACTGGCGAGTAACTCGTGATGGAGGCTTGTTCGATAACGAAGGAAGCTGCAACAGTGGAGCAAGACAGCTGAGAAAAAGTCTAATTTACATGTGACAAAACTGAGCTCATCAAGCGTTAAATAAAGCGGAAACCACTAAACAATTATAATTGAAGGTGATAATTACAGAGATTATGACATCTAAAGTGCCAGGATTGCTTTCTTATTGTCCAAATTTTTGCAGTTTCAGTAGGTTCTTGACAACACCATTTTGAATAGGATTTCGAACATCAGGTATAATATGAATAAATATGATGGCAAGAAATACACTAGAAATAACAAGAACAGACTTTCCGGTATCTAAAAGCATGTTTCCAAAACAACACGTACTGAGACGGCATTGATGATAACTGAAAATTCATTCTCTAATTGTATGATATTCACAGTCATTAAAGAGAGGAACATATACGTAAATATTGTAGAACTTACTCGACATTAGGGTCAACTTCTACGACAACATGTCCGGATGGTCCTTGGACCTCACCACGCATGCTCGAGTCCTCCACCTTTTGCTGCACTGTGCATTTCAGATCGCCCTTGAGAAGAAAACGAACATAAGATGTATGGAGATCAAACCCTATATTTTTCTTAAAACACAAAGCACGGAAGGCTTTGGATTCTGGGTAAATGTACCATTTAAGGCCCGTGCGTACCGTTATGATTTCAAACTGGGCAGCTTTTTTTCAAGCAAAGTACAATTCACTTGTATGGGGTCTTGAAAGTGCCAAGTAGTACCAGATTTTAACTTAAGCAATATAAATATTTTCATGACTTTCTCAAAAGATTTTTGTGTATTGCTGTTTTATTCAGCCTGAGATGGAGTACTGGTATCCAAATTTTGTGGTTTCAAAATCTGCCACCCCTTGAGTAACTGGATAACACCGATAAGATTAGAATCTCTTGGAATTTATATTATACTGGGTTTGAATCTCTCCACCATACGTGGCCCCTGTAACCTATCAAAGGATTCAGATAGCACCCTCAGTGTCATATATTTTCCAGTCCCCTCTGCTGACCCAGCAGAGTTTCACACAGATAATGTGGTTACTAACTTGATATGCCGCTTGATAAAATCGACCGCTGTCATAAGATTGGGTAAATTCAGAAGAAGACTATCAAGGTACATATAATTATGACGTTTGTGACATATCGTACACTAGTTATTGCTATGCAGGAGAAAAGGAAACTGAAAAATAATGAAAATGGAACCTTCATTACTGAAAATTTAACCAAGAGTGGGCATAACCTAATACCCTAATAAACCTAATAATAATAACCTAATAATAATAACCTACTAAAACTAATATAACCTAACAAAAAACCTGAGATAACATAACAAGAAACAATGGGGAAGCAGAAGGAGGTGAGATATTTTGTGTTAAGCCCAAATCAGATATCCCATTATCTTCCTTATTCACGTTAATTAATTAAAATCTTTGTTTTCCAATTAATAAATTGTCCACATAAGTAAAATAGTTGCAATAATTATGCACACCTTACAAAATTGTTTGAATTCTACTTAAACATGCAGAATCAGTCTTGGATTTACTCTCTCTCTCTCTCTCTCTCTCTCTCTCTCTCTCTCTCTCTCTCTATATATATATATATATATATATATATATATATATATATATATATATATATGTATGTATATATTCATCCAGTTATCCATCCGTCTATGCATATTCATTAAAACCATCTATATATCAACAGTAATGCATGCATACGTACGACCATACGTACAAAAACGAAAAAATAAATACTGAATTTCTACGCAGCTGTTTTATTTTCCATTGTGAGTTTTCACCTTCATGCGTCTAACAAGTTGTATTGGAAACGAACAAGCAAAATGATATTGTAAGAACCTGTACAACTTGCACAATTATCATGCATAAATTCAGGCAACAATTATCATGCATGAAGTCATGCGACAGCCATCATGCATAACTTTAGACTACAATTATCATGCATAAATTCAGACGACAGTCGTCATGCATAAATTCAGACGACAGTCGTCATGCATAAATTCAGGCAACAATTATGATGCATAAATTCAGGCAACAATTATCATGCATAAATTCAGGCAACAATTATCATGCATAAAGTCAGGCAACAATTATCATGCATAAAGTCAGGCGACAATTATCATGCATAAAGTCAGGCAACAATTATCATGCATAAAGTCAGGCGACAATTATCATGCATAAAGTCATGCAACAATTATCGTGCAAAAATTCAGGCGACAATTATCATGCATAAAGTCAGGCAACAATTATCATGCATAAATTCAGGCAACAATTATCATGCATAAATTCAGGCAACAATTATCATGCATAAAGTCAGGCAACAATTATCATGCATAAAGTCAGGCAACAATTATCATGCATAAAGTCAGGCAACAATTATCATGCATAAAGTCAGGCAACAATTATCATGCATAAATTCAGGCAACAATTATCATGCATAAAGTCAGGCAACAATTATCATGCATAAATTCAGGCGACAATTATCATGAATAAAGTCAGGCGACAATTATCATGCATAAATTCAGGCGACAATTATCATGCATAAAGTCAGGCAACAATTATCATGCATAAAGTCATGCAACAATTATCATGCATAAAGTCAGGCGACAATTATCATGCATAAAGTCAGGCGACAATTATCATGCATAAAGTCAGGCGACAATTATCATGCATAAAGTCAGGCGACAATTATCATGCATAAAGTCAGGCAACAATTATCATGCATAAAGTCAGGCGACAATTATCATGCATAAAGTCAGGCGACAATTATCATGCATAAAGTCAGGCGACAATTATCATGCATAAAGTCAGGCGACAATTATCATGCATAAAGTCAGGCGACAATTATCATGCATAAAGTCAGGCGACAATTATCATGAATAAAGTCAGGCGACAATTATCATGAATAAAGTCAGGCGACAATTATCATGAATAAAGTCAGGCGACAATTATCATGCATAAAGTCAGGCAACAATTATCATGCATAAAGTTAGTCTACAATTATTATGCATGAAGGCCTTCTACAGTCATCATGCATAAAGTCAGGCGACAATTATCATGCATAAAGTCAGGCGAAAGTCATCATGCATAAATTCAGGCGACAATTATCATGCATAACGTCAGGCGACAGTCATCATGCATAAAGTCAGGCAACAATTATCATGCATAAAGTTAGACTACAATTATTATGCATGAAGGCCTTCTACAGTCATCATGCATAAAGTCAGGCAACAATTATCATGCATAAAGTCAGGCAACAATTATCATGCATAAAGTCAGGCAACAATTATCATGCATAAAGTTAGACTACAATTATTATGCATGAAGGCCTTCTACAGTCATCATGCATAAAGTCAGGCGACAATTATCATGCATAAAGTCAGGCGAAAGTCATCATGCATAAAGTCAGGCGACAATTATCATGCATAACGTCAGGCGACAGTCATCATGCATAAATTCAGGAAACAATTATCATGCATAAAGTTAGGCTACAATTATTATGCATGAAGGCCTTCTACAGTCATCATGCATAAAGTCAGGCGACAATTATCATGCATAAAGTTAGGCTACAATTATTATGCATGAAGGCCTTCTACAGTCATCATGCATAAAGTCAGGCGACAATTATCATGCATGAAGTCATGCAACAATTATCATGCATAAAGTCAGACAACAATTATCCTGCACAAAGTCAGGCAACAATTATCATGCATAAATTCGGGCAACAATTATCATGCATAAAGATAGACTACAATTATTATGCATGAACGCCTTCGACAGTCATCATGCATGAAGTCAGGCGACAGTCATCATGAATGAAGTCAGGCGACAGTCATCATGCCTAAAGTCAGACGATAATTATCATGCATAAAGTCAGGCGAAAGTCATCATGCATAAAGTCAGGCGACAATTATCATGCATAAAGTCAGGCGACAATTATCATGCATAAAGTCAGACAACAATTATCATGCATAAAGTCAGACAACAATTATCATGCATAGTCAGGCAACAATTATCATGCATGAAGTAAAGCAACAATTGTCATGCATAAAGTGAGGCAACAATTATCCTGCATAAAGTTAGGCAGCAATCATCATCCATGAAGTCAGGCAACAATCATCATGCATAAAGTCAGACAACAATCATCATGCATAAAGTCAGACAACAATCATCATGCATAAAGTCAGACAACAGTCATCATGCATAAAGTCAGACAACAATCATCATGCATAAAGTCAGACAACAGTCATCGTGCATAAAGTCAGACAACAATCATCATGCATAAAGTCAGACAACAGTCATCATGCATAAAGTCTGACAACAGTCATCATGCATAAAGTCAGACAAAAGTCATCATGCATAAAATCAGGCGATAATTAGTAAGCATAAATGTAGGCTGCAATTGTAATGCATAATGTTAGGCGAGAATTGTCATGCATAAAGTTAGGCTACAGATCAATGAAAGTAATTCTTGATTCGTACACTATGCACGCGATAGAAATTCATAAATAGACATATCAGGTTCCGTTCCATAATTTCTTTGATCAGGAAAAGATATAATCTAGTGACATATTTATTCAGTATCAGGAATAAAATGTGCCCTCAGTTCCTTGTAATGTCATGGTAGTCAATTAAAATATAGAATTACGGAATATTTGACACATCTCTGATTTATTCAACTAAGCATTGTTTGAAATTATATTTGTTTTCTGCACACGAGAAGCCAGAGGATATACCGCTAAAAAAAACTGCCGTCACATATACAAATACATCATCCATAAAGCAATAGTAATTTTTTTCAAGGATTTATTCCATTATGATTATCGTAATCGCATCAGTTATATTGTTAATGCAAATTACAACAACAATTTCAAGAAGCCAAGAGTGGCCGAGTGGTCTAAATTGCTCTACGTTACAGATTACTGCCATCTCACCTCTGTCTGAGTGAATTCGAGTCTAAGATTCGTCGAATGTGGATATGTGAGAAAGCTTGCCAGTATCTTATAGTGGGTCGGTGGTTCTTTCCGCTGATTTCCCGGTTTCTTCCTCCACCATTAATACTGACCGCCATGTATAGCCTATCGAGTGCTGAAAATGGCGTTAAGCCCCACAACAACAACAACAATAACAACAACAACAACAACAACAACAACAACAACAACAACAATTTCAACTACGTTACTCCTGCTGCTTCTACAACTACTCGTCACGATAGCGGTGAGCATGCACGACTCACGACTTAATAGGTGTAGGTTCGAATCGTAGAACCAGCCTGGTACAGTAGTGTGTTCTTCAGCAAGACCTTATGCATCAATTGCCTCGGCACCAAATAATCTGTGTTAAGTACCAAACCAAACAAAAACGCACCACTACTACTATTACTACTACATTATCGCCGCTACTACTAATAATAATCAAACTTTAGACACCGCTAAAATAAATATTTGCAAATCTCTTATCTCACACTGGTTAATTATAACACACAGGCATCGAGGCCAATGTTGCAGCAAATATATTTTGAGGCGACAGAAACAAGTACAAGAAAAAGACTCTCTACCACATAAAATGCAACAAAGGACAAATAAAGAAGAGAAACAAGCAATATCGAAAGCAACGTACTCTATGCCTAGGATCTATATCATTATTGTATTACTAAAGGTGTTGAACTGGTACTGTTATTCTGATATTAATAGACAAGTGTACGGAATGTAAAAAGTTATCTGTTGACCTTAAATATCCATGATAATTAATTTCATAATATTTATTTATAAAACTGACATGCGTTGTTAACTATCCTGCTAAGTTGGCCATTTTAATTTTTTTATTTTCATGAGTCTGCTTTAATGTTCAGCATTAAAGAATAAATAATTTTGCATAATTTAAACAGTTTCGATATATTAGTCACTAATATTTTATTGGTCTTGTTTTAGTAAAATCGAATATATAATAATATATTTGTTATTACAATGTAGTGTAAAACAATTTTATTACAAACGAAGTTTGTACAAATTCAGTCAGGAGCGGCGTTGACCCAGTAGTTTGTGTGCAGGACTCATGACCGAAAGGGTGCGTGTTCAAATCCTACCATAGGATCAGCCCCGTTTAGTCACCTTGGCGAGTCCGTGGGCAAGGCACATTGGTTTAGTTGACTCGGCATTGAATAAGCAAGATGTGTTGCTGTGCCGTAAAACAACACACTGACCGAATCTAATAAAGTTCCATCTAAAGGAAAATGCTATAAATGGAATCATCAGTCATCTGTTTATGTCTTTGAGTAATCTGTTTTACGTTTTTCGTGAAAATGAGAAACTTACTTCTTTCCCAGTCTGAACAGACAATAGCATTTAGTGTGTTCTGGTATAAGTCCTAGCAAAGTTTTCCGCGGACATTTTATCTCATTCATATCTCGACATGCATTGCAATACAATCAGTACAATTAACTATCATGAAATCACGGTTACAGAACAAAACCTACACACAATTTCCTATTTTCCAAGAACATTAGATTATTTGGAATGGTACAATCTGATGGTCAGAATCAAATTTATACGGAAATCTCAACATAATTCTTGAAAAATAAAAATCTTTCTTAAATTGTCAAATTTAACGACATCATTGGACAGCCGCATTTAATTTTAAAGCCCCACCTTATTAAATTCCTAAAATTACATACAATAGGAGTTAAAAGATCAATGATTTAGATATTCTTTGCGACCTATCAGTAGCAAGACACCCAAAAATCACAAATATCTTCCTGGAGTTTTAATCTAGGAAGTATACTGGCCGCCACGTACAGTCTACAACAACTTGATGTGAAAAATTTGGTTGTTCGAAGTTATCTGAATATATAACTTAAAAAAGATCGACATTTGTAAATTTCAATAATTTTAAGATTTGTAATAATGCATTCATGGGATTTGTATTTTTGCAATAATGTATACACACGCTTTATAAGATTTATGATAATGAAATCATACATTTAGAGGAGTTATGATTATGTACGTATACACTTTTGCAAGATTTGTGATAATATACGTATACACGTTTTAAGATTTATGATAATGTACTCATACCTTTTGTAAGATTTGTGGATGTTCTCGTGCGCATAATAAGTTTGATGCTAATATCGTACAAAAGGCTGGGAAAATATGTCGTCAAAATGAATAATGATGATAATAAGTTCACACAGAAACAGCTTGTAAGGTTGATGATAACACGGACACACAGAAACAGCTTATAAGGTTGATGATAACACGGACACAGAAACAGCTTGTAAGGTTGATGATAGCACGGACACACAGAAAAAGCTTGTAAGGTTGATGATAACACGGACACAGACACAATCTGAAAGGTTTGTAAGGTTGTTGATAATACGGACACACAAACACAGGTTGTAAGGTTGTTGATAATACGAACACAAAGACACAGCTTGTAAAGTTGATGATAACACGGACACACATACACAGCTTGTAAGGTTGATGATAACATGGACACACATACACAGCTTGTAAGGTTGATGATAACACGGACACACAGACACACCCTGTAACTGTCGGCCTTCGAACTTTGTATGGGTATGTGGATACGTAAGTAGATACGTATATACTTGGATACGTAGGTACGTGGATACGTCGTTCAGCTATTTCCCCTTGTGCTTTCAAGCTTTACTCGCTTCTATCGCCAGAATTGTCCGTCGATTTTCCAGACTTTCAATCCTTTGAAAAATTGGTTTTCGAGAGAATTTATTCTAAATTCAGATTCTGAGTCTTCTATATTTGTTTTTCACTTGCGAAAATAAAACCCGTAGACTGACTAAAGTGTTGAGATGGGGCATATTAAAACCATGAAATTTCGTGAGGGAACTACACACCTTACTTAGCGTAACCAATCCGGATTAAATAATCTACTGCCTTTTATAACTAGCCACCAAAATTGCAGTCTGCCTGACCTCTAGATTTCCAAAGAACCGATTCTGAACAATATCAATTCTGACATTTTTTATACAAAAATCGAAGTTAACATTTTCCTTCCAGTATGTCTGACTGTTAAATAAACGAAGGTTTAAATAAGAATCACTTCCGCTCATGACACAGACATTATAAATCCTTGCAGTATAGCGATTTAAGCTCGTGCCTGTCCGCTTAACTCCAATTAATCGTTCACCTGCCCAAATTAATGTGCTCTTTATAGACCGACAGAAATTTGCGCCCTTACAACTTATTTCAATCATATGCTTGTTATAATTCAATCATTCACTTTGTGTTCATTCGATGATACACTTGCATGATGTATAACAATGCAGTCATTATCTATATGAGAAAGAAATAATACTCGTGTGAAAAATTCAATTATACACTTTGTAATTATGTAACTAAACTGAGCAAACATGCGAAAAAGATTTAGTAAAGCAATCTTTGTGACAATACAATCATCACGTGTAAACTTTGTGATAATGAAGCTACACACTTTGTAATAGTGTGATCATATACTTGCAGATTATAATGTAAAAATATAGTTTTCGTTAATGCAATCATTTACTTTATGATGATGCCCGCCGTGAGAATGTTATCATATACTTTGTGATGAAATTATACACCTTGAGTTAATGTTATCATATACTTTGTGATGAAATTATACACCTTGAGTTAATGTTATCATATACTTTGTGATGAAACTATACAACTTGTGTTAATGTTATCATATACTTTGTAATGAAATTGTACACCTTCTGTTAATGTTATTATATACTTTGTGATGAAATTATACACGTTTAAGTTAATGTTATCATATACTTTGTGATTAAACTATACACCTTGTGTTAATGTTATCATATACTTTGTAATGAAATTGTACACCTTCTGTTAATGTTATTATATACTTCGTGATGATGCAATCAAATATACGTTTATGCTGTGTGTCAAAGCAGTCATACATTTGTTAATCATACACTTGCAAGATTGGCATAAAGTAATCATATACCTATAAACTTGGTGATAATGAATCAATGTATTTGTGATAATGCAATCATACACTTCGTAATGATCCAATCATACACTGTGATAATGCAATCATACACTTCGTAATGATCCAATCATACACTGTGATAATGCAATCATACACTTCGTAATGATCCAATCATACACTGTGATAATGCAATCATACACTTCGTATTGATCCAATCATACACTGTGATAATGCAATCATACACTTCGTATTGATCCAATCATACACTGTGATAATGCAATCATACACTTCGTAATGATCCAATCATACACTGTGATAATGCAATCATACACTTCGTAATGATCCAATCATACACTGTGATAATGCAATCATACACTTCGTATTGATCCAATCATACACTGTGATAATGCAATCATACACTTCGTAATGATCCAATCATACACTGTGATAATGCAATCATACACTTCGTAATGATCCAATCATACACTGTGATAATGCAATCATACACTTCGTAATGATCCAATCATACACTGTGATAATGCAATCATACACTTCGTAATGATCCAATCATACACTGTGATAATGCAATCATACACTTCGTAATGATCCAATCATACACTGTGATAATGCAATCATACACTTCGTAATGATAAGGCAGTCATGGTCTTCCTGTTAATGCGACCATGATCTTTGTGATAATATAAGCATGGTGTTCGTGATAATCTAGTCACTATATTCGTGATAATGTAACATGGTGTTCGTGATAAAGTAAGCATGGTGTTTGTGATAATCTAAGGATAATGTTCGTGATCATGTAGTCATGGTCTTCGTCATAATGCAATCATGGTGTTTGTGATAATGTATCCATGATATTCGTGATATGCGATCATGGTCTTGTTGCAGAATCTCGCGAA
Source organism: Potamilus streckersoni (assembly GCA_016746295.1). Taxonomy (NCBI): domain Eukaryota; kingdom Metazoa; phylum Mollusca; class Bivalvia; order Unionida; family Unionidae; genus Potamilus; species Potamilus streckersoni. The sequence goes on from JAEAOA010002079.1 coordinate 605,622, forward strand.
ATGAAAAACGTTTCGATGACCAACTGGTTTTGTTACAAAAATGTAAAATTAAATTATTCTATGACAACATTAAGTATTTAAGAACACAACTTATGACAGATTTCAAAGTAGACATTTTAAGACTCCTAACTCGCCATGCAATAGTCCTGCTTATGTTCTCTCAAATTCCCCAACTTACACAAATTCCCCCACTTCGAAAGTCATTTTGTTTGGCCCATAGCATGTATTATTGTATCGGAAGCTATATGAAGGATCATGGTGTATAGGACTTTCTCAACTACACTATAAAATACTTAGTCCTAAAATATATTCTCTTTGTGTAGATGTTACAAAAAGGAATGGTGATGCTAATCACCCATAATGCATTATGGTCATCTAACGGAATAATTCCAATTTATAGTATGAAATGTGAAGGAAACTTTTTATGCTGCTGCAATTATCAGTTTGCTTATATATTTAAATCGCAAATAAAAGCTTTCAATCAATAGCTAAATGTTTAAAGAGTGTTCAGGTTGCCATGTGAATTATAATTAACCGGACGGCTACCATATACCTGTGCAGATAATTAATAAAGCGTTTGGTGTCTGCCACTTCTAAGTATCTTTAACTCCAATGAAAATAGAAGTATGTGTCTAGACTTGCAATATGCTCACCCAATTTATTTAGTTGTTTCATCGATTTGACAAACAAAATTAACAATAACATTTCTATAGCGATCGGTGAGTAATGTATTGGAAAAAAGTACAAATTAGATTTTGTTTAGAAAACAGTGGGGTCAATATAATGAGATGTGATTTAGTGAAAGTAGTTACCGTGTCTACCCGTACCGTACCGTGTCTACCCGTACCGTACCATTTATTTCGGTAACGGTGATATTTAAACACATTATCATTTTCAGTGTGGCTTAGAGGTGAATGGGTTTGATGAATTTGAATTGATGAAATTGTGATTATTTTTTTTAAAGAAGTTCAGAGATAGCATGATTAAAAGATGATTGATTGATTGATTGTAATTTTTAGGCACAGTTAGGCTATTTAGCGCCATACAAAAAGTTATATCTAGGATCATTTGAAAGTGGTAAAAGGTTTCTTATCGAAAAGCGATACAAAACAGAGTTAAAAGCAAAACGGTAAAATGGTAACGGGAATAAATAAAGCATCCCTATCATCGAAGAATGTAAATGGCGTATATTAACGAAGACAGATGAAAATATATTTAAAACAAAGGACGGTATAAACATTACATAAAACTTCCCAAGGTGATAACATTAAGGCTTTGGCTTAGAATAGATTTTTACCTTTTTCAGGAATTCTATAATACATGTGACGTTTATTTTATCAAAAGGTTCCTTCATGTCATGCACAATGTTGTACTGATCGCGCGTAGGTTGAAGGTCAAACTACTCCATCATAACATGCTTAACAGTAAATGGTGCATTACAAAAAATGCACTCTGGTGGGTCTTCTTATGTAGAAATGTGTTATACAAGTATGACCAATTTTAATTCTTACAATGATTAAAAGAAAAAATAAATTCGACCTGTTGAGGGACCAAAAATTATTATTGTCCAGTTTTACGACCGCAGACAAACGACCAGCTCAGTATCATAAACAAAGCTAAATTGTTGCGGTCATAAAGGACAATCCATACAAATGACGGTTTGTGCATTAAAATATATGATAAGAATTAAATCTACGGGTATTTTTGTATTTACTAAATATATCAGAATATATATCAGAATATATTTCACTCTTAAATTCGAAACAGTTCGTGTTTTTACTAGTGGCTTCGACACTTGTTTTCAATTCAATGTTTTCACGTCATTCATGAAATTTATATGCATTACATATTAATTTTACTACACCACCATCACCACTACTGCTACTATAAATACATTCACCTAGGCAACTGAGGTTAAATTTGACGTTGCAGCGGGTATAGTTGCTGTAATGCGGTATTATGGCTCTACTACGATAATGTGGCCATCTGAACTTACACTGGATTAGTCAGTAGGTTAAGGTCAGCCCAATAATTATATATATATATATATATATATATATATATATATATATATATATATATATATATATATATATATATATATATATAGATGCAATAAACTGACGACGAACAGTACGAAACTAGTAACTAACTAGCCTAAGCGCTTTCGACTCTTAATGAGTCTTTTTCAAAGGCAAATACAAAACATAGTTACGACAAACAAATAAACACAAAAACGTTGCGTTTGTAAAATGTAGAGGTTTACAAACGCAACGTTTTTGTGTTTATTTGTTTGTCGTAACTATGTTTTGTATTTGCCTTTGAAAAAGACTCATTAAGAGTCGAAAGCGCTTAGGCTAGTTAGTTACTAGTTTCGTACTGTTCGTCGTCAGTTTATTGCATCTATTTTAATTAATCCCTGACAAACGTGATCCCTTGGTGGATCCAGTACGCTTGAGAGGGTTGTTATTCGCCATATGATTTGTATTCTTTATATATATATATATATATATATATATATATATATATATATATATATATATATAGATATATATATATATATATATATATATATATATATATATATATATCTGCGTACATAGACTGTGCGTGGTCAAGCTGAGGCAGCGGTCTGGTTGAACCGATCTCTCCATTGATTCCGACATCTACCCATAATGAGTGCCTGGTGAATGTTATAATAATGGATTATGACAGATTAATATTCGGTAATTTATTTTGTCTTCTTTTGTTTCTCTAAATTTGAATTATGTAGTGTCGACATTCTTAACTTTGACGATATTATACGTCCACATGGGTTGAGACTATACATGACTAATATAATTTTCTAGTAATGAAATGTTTTGAGTAAATGCGTACAATGCCTGTTCTTCATGCTCCCAGCCAGCCATTGACACAGTTTAAGGAGCAGCAGAGGATGAGAACTGACCACTTGGCTGAATTTTTTTTAATTTGAAAAATTAAGCTTTTTACGAAAATAAAATCTCAAGGTCGATAACGCTAAACCAAAGCCTCTAACTGGCCGAGAGTTTCTCTAATTGGGTTAGCTCATTTTGTTATTTTATGTATGACTCTTTTTTATGACCCGTTTCGTTTATAGGCCGGGTCACTAAATATTGGTTGGTCATCTTCTCTGCTGCTGTAATTAATTAAATCATTTTTATATTAATAATGATTGGAGAACTACGCTCAGCTAGATTAGCTCGAGAGCGACTAGAGGCAATTAAAACTTATATGCCTGTCCGTGATTCTATCAAAACAAGAACTATAAGCTCATCAGGAATCTCAGGTTGAATTTGCAGGAGGTGCAGAGCAATTATTTGAACCTGTTACAGAAACTACTAAACGTTTTCTTCCTACATTACAAAAGACCGCTGAAGCAACTGGAAAAATAGCAAAAGGAACTAAGAAACAAAAAAGGATTTTACAAGAGATTTCAGTTGAAATAGCTGCCGCGTTATCACCACCGAATGAACAATATAATGATGAACAACCGTTTGCAGAACAACCCGAATTAATAACAGCTAGAAGTATAATTATTTTGAAAAAAAAATTCCGAAATAAGAGTTGAAAAAATTAAATCTGTTAACAACAGATGAATTAACTGAACTAGCTCTTAATAGTTTTTCAAAATAGAAGAGTTATCTAAAACCCGAATACGGCGTTGAATATATAAATGATGAAAATTGGGAAAAGTTGTTATATCGTGTGTAGACTGGTAAAAAAAAATTCGACGTAATGATGAAGAATACCCTATATATCTTGATGAAATATACAAATATGAATCATCGAAATTACCTCCAGAACAACAAACGGAAAGTAGAGTGTTAGAACGAATGATTGAGGAGGAACAAACAAGGCTAACAGAGCAAGGACGAGAAGAAAAGATAATGTTGGTACAAGTAACAGTAGAAATAAAAAATAATTAGAGGAATATGAAAAAGAGGAGTTTAAAAAAAATATGGCAAGAGAAGCAGTAAGCAAAACCCTAAAAAAACTAAAAGAATTTAAAGGAAGATTATTGTTATCGCCTGGAGATGAAGATTCATTTGGCGCAACTGAAAGCGGTCCTACTACTCAAAGGAGTGGCCTTTGTACTTGTCCTAATAACGTCCTCGCTGATTCTGAAAGATCAGAAATCCTTATTGGAGGAAAACGAGTTGGTAATAATTCCCCAGAAATTGTTAATGAAGCAGCTGATATTTTAAAACGATTATTTACAGGGTTATCATGAATATTAATGTATATCGGTCTCTCATTAATGAAATCGCCGATGACTACCATAGTGATTAAGTATGCAGTTAGATATAATTACTATAATAAGATGATCATAAATAATACTCAACGTAGACCAACCATGGTCAGGGTAATAAATTCTCGATTACTTGTATAAAAAACGACGCACGGAGATGGCTCCAAAAGCAATACCGATTGCAAAGCAAATATGAATAAAAGTTATTGATGTTGTTTATGAAAAAGATATTGGTAATGTTGGTGATGTTGCTAGTAAAGCATTCTCAGCAATCAAAGATAAGACTAGAACGATTAATACGAAGAAAACCTCAGCCACCTGTGAAACCGGCCAGCAAATCAAGCTGCTAATCAACAACTTGCAGAGTTAGCTGGTGTACCACTATCAGAAAAATAATAAAAAAATATAACCGCTAGTCTAATAATGGCACTATGACGGTGTTAGACAGCGCTACGTGCATGATTAGTTGGAAACAATATCGAATCAATTAGGAAAAAAAAACGTCGACGTTGCCACAGCAATACTGGGCCTTAAAAGATACAGTGACGATTATTCAAGATCAACTGGACCGTCAATAATGCTTGCAAAGGATTCTTTTGATCATCCAGATAACTTTAATAGAACTACGGGTAAGAAACGCTGCAGGAGATGCACAAACTCCCGTAGTAATATCAATGAATGTAAATGCTAAATTGGAATTTGCAGCACGTGAATCAGTGTTAAAAGGTAATAGGAGAGCATATTCGTGTACAATTCCAGTGTCACATATCTTTGGATTCTGTAGAAATGCCAGAAAAGTCATTTTCGGAGTTAAGCATACAGTTGTACTCGTACGAAAGGCTACAGATGATGATGCAATATGGCGATCCGCTGGTGATGCTGGTAAAGTAATTCTTACAAAACGTTCATTGTGGTTGTCAGTATTAACTCGGTCTATTGCTGAAGAACAAAGATTAATTTCTTTTATGGATAAAGGTGGTAAACTAGTGTTATCTTGGTTGACAGCAGCAACAGAAATTGTGTATGGCACTGTCAATGGTTGATTTATTTGGCAAATAGCTTCTCAGCCAGGAATATCTGCACCACGACATATATTTATCGCTTTTCAAAGTGTTGCACGAATAAACAGTCAATGACGTAGTATAATGCTATTTGACAATGTTGGCGTTAATGAGGTTTCTTTAAGAATAAATGGACATCAGGAACCATCTGAGGATATTTTATTAATATCTGCACCACGACATATATTTATTGCTTTTCAAAGTGTTGCACGAATAAACAGTCAATGACGTAGTATAATGATATTTGACAATGTTGGCGTTAATGAGGTTTCTTTAAGAATAAATGGACATCAGGAACCATCTGAGGATATTTTATTAAAATTTGAGCAAAATCATGTAGCACGTGCATATCATCGTTAAATGACATAAATGGACCGTGATCACAAATTGATACTAGTTTACAAAATTACAGTTAGATTTTACAACTTTATATCCAATCTTTTATAATTTTACTAAAACATTTAGATGTATTCAAACAATCTGTTGTTGGTATACATTTTCGAGCTCTTGTGAATAGAAATGTTATAGATATTCCTAATTACAGAGCAATCGCTGTTATACTAAACGATAAATCAATGATACTTGAAGGTGTTGGTGGACGAATGCGAGTCGTTGATGTCCAGTAGAAAATATGTTTATGTTAGATCGTTTATGATATTACATTGTCATATAATAACGTTAGTATTACTCTGACTCCTGGTCAGTTTAAAAGGCTACAATCAGCATCAAAAGATAGCTGTGGAATAAAACTATCGCTAAAGAAAAAAAATCGTAGTTATTCCGAATCAGCTATCGTTATCAGTACGTCAATTCCGAAAATTCAAAGAAGCCAAAAAATCAAATAAAGGTATAAGACATAATCTTTTTGCGGTTGCCATTAAAGACATCGTTAATGGGGGATGGTATATTTCCACTTCTTGTAGGCATCCTAGCATTAATAGCCGTTACAGCCCCTGCTGTTGAAAAAGCAGCTGCATTAGGCGCTGTTGGAACTGCTGCTGGAATGGCATTAAAGAAAGCAACCGGACAAGAAATCATGCACGCAGAAAGCTTAAAAAGGATCACGGACACAACACGGAACACGTCTAAGAGCACCAAAAGTGCCACATCCCGGCCGTCTAAGATTACAAGGCCCAGGATATGGTCGCGAACTAAGATTGCCTGGGACCCCATATTCATGGTACGGAAAGGGTCTAAGACTTCCCGGAACAGTTCATTGATTCTACCCATGTACAATTTTGATTCACTTGATGCTGCTAAAAATAAAAAATAAAAAAACTTCAGAGGCGTTTTCAATTACCAAACCAACGAAACAATATTGAAACTGATATTATTAATTTCGATAAAACTCTGGTCGTGTCACTCACTGGGATGCATATGCAATTGATTCACGTTGAATAATTTAATTTGATTCGTATGAGTTGTCGCCACCAAAATAATTTTTAAATTATGTTAGCAGCATGCAAAGTATTTCAATCCGGTATTCAGCATCACCAACACAATCAAAATTCATAAAGAGAGCATATATATAGAACTATTTTGTTAGATACATACGTCTCCGCCAAACTGGTCGGAGTAGGGATGTCATTCTTGATATTGACTTAAGGAAATTATTTATGCTGGAATGGTATGTCTGCTATATGATTTTATTTTGTTAGGATAATTTTATGTTCAGTTAAGTTTTCTATTATGGTCGATTGAAACTTATTTATTCATTTTTTTTTCTTCAATTCTATATGATAAAATATTCTACATTTATTAGATACTTACGGATACATCGTTGCCTGTTAGTATATATATATATATATATATATATATATATATATATATATATATATATATATATATATATATATATATATATATATATATATGAGCGCTTTCGACTCTTAATGGGTCTTTTTCAAAGGCAAATAGAAAACAAAAAAACCCAAAACCGTTGCGTTTGCAATGGCTTTTCTCTAAATTTGCCTATAATTATTACTATGACAATGGAATATCCTGAATACAAATTACGCCTACTTAAAATAAACATGAAACAATAGAGGTCATTATCGCTCATCGATTTCTAGGTCAGTACAACTATTTTCAAGCATTCGCAACCAGTTCAAATAAGCTAGTTGAAACATAATATATTTAAAGGTTTAATTCCTGTAGCAACAGCCATGTAAAGTTTTGCAAGTGCAACGGTTTTTGTGTTTTGTTTGTTTGTCTTGACTATATTTTGTATTTGTCTTTGAAAACGACTCATTAAGAGTAGAAAGTGCTCCAGTTTTGCACTGTTTGTTGTCAGTTTATTTGCATTTATTTTTATTCAATCCCTGACCAACACGATCCCTTGCTGGATCCAGTGCATTTGAAAGGATTGTTATTCGCCATACCATTTTGTTTATGTTATGTGGTGTAATTATGATTTTTAACGTAGGGTTAACAAGTTTTCAGTCATATCGCTACGACGTCTACAGTGTGGCAGTTTATAGTAATGTCTTGCACTGGGACATCATGCCGCAGATATGTAGTATGATGTCCCACCTAGTAACATTATCCTGACACCAGACCGACCAGTCCTAACATTAACCTTAATGCTGAGCGTCAATAGAGATAGCTGTTAGTACCATTTTTGTATTTTATTTATGATTCGACCTGGGATCGAACCCAAGTACCTCCCGTATCCAGGGCGTACTCTCTAACCACTAAGCCACCGGATGTGGACTTATTTAATTTATAACAAATTTATCATTGTAAAAAAAGCAATAAAGAAAAATATTCTGTTATGTTATGTTATAATTCCGTATTCGTATTAATAATTCTATTTCTTGTATAAAAACATAAAAAGGAAACAGATATTTGTATAAACATGCTGATCTAATTTCCTTTTTTTTTCTCTAATACCGTACTGACAGCCATTCATGAAGCCTGGAGAAAGGAGATTGTCTTGAAGATACCTTTCCCGGATCGTCGAGTTTATCTGTTTAAAGGAAGTAATAAAATAAAATATTTCATTGCTTCATTGTGGTTTGTACTCGTGGTAATACTTTAAATATTTGCTATATAAATACGTATAGCTGAAATCTGTTTCTAATAGCATACTAATCTAGTTTCCTTTACTAAAAATATATACAGCACTATATTTAAAGTTTCAACTTACAACTAGTCTCTGTCCTCACTATCCTTGTCCTCAGTTTCGTCCATTTCATCTTAATCCTTGCATTCGGCATCGTTATCTCCATCTAAATGTTCGCGCCGTTTCCATTATATACATTTCTATTTCTGTCCAAATCATTTCCATTATATACATTTCTATTTCTGTCCAAATCATTTTATTAAAACATTTATATCTATTCAGACGTCTACGTACACTCAGCCATCTTCTAGCCTTTTACTATTATACCGTTCTTTTCTGTCTTGGAATCTCAGCCAAAGGAGTTTTCTTCCTTATAGGTGTGGAATCTTTTCGTTCCTGAACCTCTTCTTCTCAGAAGAACTGTTCAGCATACATACATACATACATACATACATACATACATACATACATACATACATACATACATACATACATACATGCATGCATGCATGCATGCATGCATGCATGCATACATACATACATACATACATACATACATACATACATACATACATACATACATACATACATACATACATACATACATACATACACACACACACACACACACACACATCCATCCATCCATCCATCCATCCATCCATCCATCCATCCATCCATACATACATACATACATACATACATACATACATACATACATACATACATACATACATACATACATACATACATACATACATACATACATACATACATACATACATACATACACACACACACATCCATCCATCCATCCATCCATCCATCCATCCATCCATCCATCCATCCATCCATCCATCCATCCATCCATCCATCCATGCATGCACGCACGCACGCACGCACGCACACACACACACACACACACACACATACATACATACATACATACATACATACATACATACATACATACATACATACATACATACATACATACATACATACATACATACATACATACATACATACATTATGGTCAGAGAATATTGATTTGTATGCTAGAACTTGGGTAAGGGCATAAATAGCTAGTCCGTAAACACCAATCCCTATATCGTCTCGACCATGCAATCATCACCAAATAAAATAAGTCATTCAGGTTAGAAAATTTTTATTTGCTGTCTTTGGGGTATGTTTGTAACAACCACCTCTACTTTTTCGTATCTTAGGAATCCAGAGTGATTGTGTACGTAGATTTACTCGGTCAACATAGAATTGTGCATGAATGCTTTTAACACCAACTTTATATCATCATTTATTGTGCGCATATATGTGCATGGTCGAGATGATATAAGGTTTGTGTAATGGGTGCCGTAACACGCAGACCAGGTTTAGAAACTATGTAGAGGATGGTTTAAAACATTCTTTAACTTATATGATATTATATATCATATATATATATATATATATATATATATATATATATATATATATATATATATATAGAAAGAGAGCGAGAGAGAGAGAGAGAGAGAGAGAGAGAGAGAGAGAGAGAGAGAGAGAGAGAGAGAGAGAGAGAGAGAGAGAGAGAGAGAGAGAGAGAGAGAGAGATTGTACTATTAAGTATGATTCATACTCACATATCTTTCACTTAGACCAATACATAGGTCTTCGTTTGTATTATCTGACAGCGGAGACCTCCCCCTGCGGGTCCGGGGCTGTAGAATTGGCCCGCCGTGCCTCGCCACGTGTCGTAAAAAACGACTAAGTAGAGGCAACCTGTTTGCCGTTGGTTGCGACCCGTAACTGAGGAGGAAAGGATCCTGGTAGTTGCAACACACTACTTTGGCCTCTACTTCTCTTAAGACGGGTGGTTGAGATGGGCCCGGTCTCGACAAATCGGCTGGTCAAGCCGAGCCCTAGGAGTCTTAATTATCTCTCTCACCTCCTTTTACTTTATTCTTGTATCTCGCTTGATACCACCGTTGCCCCTATATTCTATTCCTATATCTTTCCCTTTCTTAAATCTTAGAAGACTTCCTAGAAGGCGGTGGCTTAACGTGTCAATCGGGGGGTAATTTTACTGACTTTCGAAATTGGCAACTTCAGGGTCAACCAAAGGTAATTTTACCAACTGAATGTGGTGTTTGTATATCCCTGGCACTTTAAAAGTGTCCCCTTGTTGGGATCCTTGGTGGGTGGGGAGCACGGGTGCTGAATCTTTCAAACTGCCATCATGGAGAATTTAAAAAAAAAAAACTCCAAAACGTACCAAAACTGTGTCATCAGAGTCGGATGATGAACCATGTAGTGTGGAATCCTTTCCTCGCTTCATGGTCATCCATTCAAAAGACGAAGCTAAACAACTTGCCACATTGTCACCATTTATAGTCTTAAAGACTATACTTGGATTAGTCGGCAAGCCAAAAAGTGTGAAGAAGCTAAGATCAGGTGACCTACTTGTAGAGTGTGAGCGCAAAGCTCAAACTGAAAATATACAGAAAATTAAATCCTTTCACGATATTCCAGTAACCTGCTCCGCCCACTCTACACTTAATACATCAAAAGGCATCATTCGTTGCCGTGACCTTGCTGGAGTCTGCGACAAGGACATCGTCGAGGGCATGAAAACTGAAGGTGTCACTGCAGTCCGTAGAATTCGTATCAAACGAAACAACAATCTGCAGGACACCAACACTATTATACTCACCTTTAATAAGCCCATATTACCTAAAGTGGTCAAGGTTGGCTTCTTACAAGTTAAGGTTGAGGTATATATACCAAATCCCCTCCGATGTTACAAATGCCAAAAATACGGCCATCATGAAGACAGATGCTCTAGAAGCCAAATCTGTGGCCGGTGTGGCGACTCCTCCCACCGGGAATCAGAGTGCAAGGCCACTCCGCACTGCGTAAACTGCGGCAAAGAACATCATGCTAGTTCCAAGGAATGCGACACTTGGAGACAGGAGAAGGAAATCCAGAGGATTAAATACACTAATAATATTCCCTATCCAGAGGCCAGGAAGCTTGTTCAAGCTAGATCATTCCCCGGCCCATCCTTCTCAACTGTAGTAAAGAGCAGCCAGAAAGCAACGAAAGACGCACAAACTCAAACAGATATACCCGATTCAACATTAAAACATAACACCCCACATTACCAAGCACAAAAAACCACGGCATCTACCCAAACGACCTTTAACAACAATCAGCAAACTAAGTCACCAAAGAAATCCAAATCCCATGGAAATAGACAACAAAAGGGGTCAGATGACCCCATCAAACTATTCAATAGGTTTGGGGACATTGAGAACATGGATGCAGAAGATACTGCTCCGTGTTCTCAGGGTAGCTCAAAACCTAACAAAAGAATCACACCCGTACTTCCCCCAGATAAATAACACTATAGATGTTTCCCTCGAAAAGTCTAACCTAAATCCAAAACCTCCATTCTAAATTTATAATGAAAAACACAATAATACAATGGAACTGTCGAGGACTTAAAGCTAATTACAATGAGATTCTTCTGCTTTTAAATAAATATGATCCAGCTTTGTTATGTCTTCAGGAAACCTTTTTAAAAGATACGGACAATATCACATTCAAAAACTACTCCCTGTTTAACACATACCTAAAAAACGTTGACAGGGCCTCAGGAGGGGTGTCTATTGCTGTGAACAATAGAGCCCCACATAGAAACATCCCTTTAAATACAAATCTACAAGCCATTGCTGTAAGTGTCACTCTACATCGGGTGATTACATTTTGTTCTATCTACATACCACCAAATACTAAATTATCACCAAACGAATTAGACATACTTGTTCAACAACTTCCCACGCCATTTGTTTTACTTGGTGATTTTAATGCCCATAACATTTTATGGGGATCGAAATACATAAGTGACAGAGGGAAAAAAGTTGAAGATTTTGTTGCTAGATACGACTTGTGTCTATTTAATAACAAGTCTCCGACTTATCTGCACCCAGGAACGAGTACATACACTTGCATTGACTTAACAATATGTACTCCTTCACTTCTGTTGGATTTTAATTGGAAGGTCGCTGATGACCTTCATAGCAGTGATCATTTTCCAATATATCTTAAGAACACCAATACCAAAATCGATGACACAATTCCACAATGTGGAACTTAAAGAAATCTGACTGGGCCAAATTTGAAACTTTTTGTACAATGAGACTTAACAGGAATACCATACTAAATGATGACAATCCAATTCGACAATTTACATCTATCGTAATCGAGATTGCAGAAGAGTCCATTCCTAAGTCCTCGACAAATTCTCAAAAAAAGCCCAAACCATGGTTCACTAAAGAATGTGAAGAAGCCATTAAACAACGCCGAGAAGCACTGAACAAATTCAATAATCGTTCAACGTCCGAAAATCTAACTCAATACCGTATTACGCTGGCTAAAAGTCGCCGCACGATTAAAGAAAATAAACGAACATCATGGAAAAAATATGTTTCAACTTTAAACTCTCGTTCCTCTATAAACAAAGTTTGGGACACGATCCGCAAAATAAATGGTAAAGGAAAATACAATTGCTTCCAACACCTGAAGCTAAATAACATCAATTATAAAAGCAAGCATGAAATAGCTAATGTACTTGCTGATTGTTTCTCCAAAAATTCCTCATCGTCTAATTATTCCGAAGCTTTCCGAAGACTTAAAATTCAAAAAGAAAAAATACGGTTGAAATTCACATCAAATAACTTAGAGAGTTATAACCAACCGTTTTCATTGTCGGAACTTATGGAATCCTTGAAAAAGGCCAATGATACTTCCGCTGGGCCTGACGATATACATTACCAGTTTTTAAAACATCTTCCAGATCCATCCTTGAGAGTTCTTCTAGAAATCTTCAATGATTTATGGATTACTGGCAATGTACCAAACATTTGGAAAGAAGCAATAATAATACCAATCCCCAAACCAGGCAAAGATAGCACAGACCCTACCAACTACAGACCTATATCACTAACTAGCTGTGTATGTAAAACAATGGAACGAATGATCAATTCTCGGCTTGTATGGTATCTGGAAAGCAACAATTTAATTTCTCCTTTCCAAAGTGGCTTTCGTCATGGTCGTAGTACCAACGTCCATCTGGTTAGACTCGAAACATTTATTCGTGATACTTTCGTAAAGAGGGAACATTTAGTAGCGGTTTTCTTTGATTTGGAAAAGGCCTATGACACAACATGGAAGTACGGGATACTAAATGACCTACACGATCTGGGTCTAAAAGGCCGACTGCCCTCATTCATATCAAACTTCCTCTCAGACAGGGAATTCAAAGTACGAGTGGGCTCCACCCTCTCTGATATACACGATCAAGAGACGGGTGTACCCCAGGGCAGTATTTTATCAGTGACGCTTTTCAATATAAAGATTAATAGCATCACCAAGTGTCTGATGCCAGGTGTGGATTGCTCATTATATGTTGATGACTTTTTAATATGTTACCGATCCAAACACATGCATACAATTGAAAGACAATTACAACAAAACATAAACAAAATTCAAAATTGGGCCAATACTAATGGCTTCAAATTCTCGAAATCAAAAACTGTCTATGCATTTCTGTCAGTTACGAAGACATCACGATGGACCTAATCTCACGCTGGAAGGAACACCTATTTCAATTGTTGAGGAAACAAAATTTTTAGGCATTATCTTCGATAGAAAACTGACCTTTATTCCACATCTGAAATATTTGAAAGCCAAATGTTTGAAATCTCTTAATTTACTTAAAGTAATAGCGCACACTGACTGGGGTGCTGATAGGAGAGTCATACTCAATTTATACAGAACGTTTATCCGCTCCAAATTAGACTATGGTTACGTTGTTTATGGTTCAGCAAGGAAATCGTATTTAAAGATGCTTGACCCAATCCATCATCAGGGAATAAGACTTGCCCTGGGAGCATTTAAAACATCCCCGTGTGAAAGCCTCCTCGTCGAAGCGGATGAGCCACCCTTATCACAACGCAGAGAAATGCTTTCCGCACAATATGCTATCAAATTAAGATCCAGTCCTCTGAACCCAGCTTTTTCGGCAGTTTTTGAACCAAAATATAAATCCTTATATGACAATAAACCAAATGTCATACCTACATTTGGCATTAGGATATCACAATTTCTCGAAAGTACTCAAATTGATTTTTCAAAAATTCTGAAAGCCAACATCTCCGAAACGCCCCCATGGCTACTCCAGCAACCAAGGGTAATTTTTACGTTACATGATGGAAAAAAATCGAAGACAAACCCTTCCATTTTCCACAACTCTTACCATGAACTCCTCTCACAATTTGAAAAATATACAAAAATATATACCGATGGATCAAAAGATGAGGAAAAGGCTGCTGCAGCCTTCGTAAGTGGAAACCACACAACCAAAGTTCGCTTGCCAAATGGTACATCCATTTTTCAGCCGAAATTAGAGCAATAGACCTTGCTTTGCAATACATTGCAAGCAAGAGTATTTCAAATAGCATAATATTCTCCGACTCACTATCAGTACTTCAGTCACTGCATAACAGAAAACTGGAGAATCCATTATTAGCAAATATTCTCCTTAAGCATACTGAGCTGAGTACCTCCCACAATATAGTATACTGTTGGTTACCCAGCCATGTAGGAATTAAAGGCAATGATAAAGCAGATCGTGCTGCTAAAATGGCCCTATTACTAGAACCAACTGATTTTAAAGCACCCTATACTGATTTTAAACGTTGTATCAAAGACTGTTTACGCCAGAAATGGCAGGCATCATGGAATGATGCCGTGAATAACAAACTTCATGCCATCAAGCCAACCTTAGGAGAATGGACCCCTTCCTACAGATCCGTCCGTAGAGAGGAGGTAGTCATTGCAAGAATTCGACTTGGTCATACTTATTTAACACACTCCTACATATTAAAAGGAGAAGACCCACCAGAGTGCATAGCTTGTAATGAACCATTCACCGTTAAGCACTTTATGCTGGAATGCTTCGATCTTGAACCTACGCGTAATCATTACTACGTTGTGCAAGACATGAGGGAGCTCTTTGATACAGTTAACATTACCAACATTATAGACTTCCTTAAGGAAGCAAACATTTATAGTAAGTTATAGCTTTTATTTTATCACCTTGTTTAGTTTTGTGTTATATTTATGCAGTCGATAGATTTTAATTGCCAATCATATGTTTTCGTTGTCATACATTTGCACATCCCGTTGATCGGGAAACTTTTAATTATTTACAATCGTTCACATTTTTATCGGTTTACCTTTTAACTCTTTGGTCTCCAATCGCTGGTCGATAAAATTATTTTACCATTTATAAATGTAAAAGGATATAAACTAATGTTTGGTGCTAAATAGCCACGTAGTGCTGATGCGCCGTAAAAATATAAATCAATCAATCAACAGCGGAGACCAGCATTGTTGGGCCGTATTCGATACTGAAGGTTTACTCCGTGTTAAACTCGCCATCAATTCTAACTTACCGGACGCTTGCTAGTAATTAATAAAATTATATAGACTGACCTTGGTATGCTAATGGTAACTAAAATCCCTCTACTTTTGACCCATGGCGTTATTTGACTACATTTTTTTTTAGTAATAATCACTGTTAGAACAGAACACCTATATATACATCAATTAATGACCTTATTTGTAAATCGATACTTTGACACCCACTGTCACAGAGATTGTCAATTTAACAAGGACAGAACCAGGTACTTCACTGCATTTAAGAGAGACAACTCTGCTGAACTAAACAGGGATAAGAGTTATCTAGTTACACCAGCTTGGGACTAAAGAGATCACCAGTCTTACATGTAGCTTGTGAGTGAAAGCTTGAGACTACTGAGATCACCAATATATCATTTTGCATGTACATTTTTGGAAACTATTGGAGTACCTGAATGGTCATGCATAATTGTATTTTCACATAGATAACAGCTCACTATTACCATATTTGACCAATTTGAATAAATCATAAAATTTACTTAACCATGATCGGGGAAGACTACCTATTCTAGATATTGACATTTGTCCCATAAACGTCAAAGAAATTAAAAATGTCTCTGAGACTAATTAAATTGACCTTTAATGATACACGTTTGTTGTGTCTCCTTTACACGAAGTCAAAATATTCCTGAGTGTCGTTTTTGGAATAAAATAAAATTATGCATGTGGATCGTAATATGGTTTGTGGTATATCAGACGTATCTAAGAAGATTAAATGGGATATTGATATAGCAAATTCATATATATATATATATATATATATATATATATATATATATATATATATATATATATATATATATATATATATATATATATATATAAGTAACTTTAGTATTAAAGACTCACATATGATAAAACTATTCACAAAGTTACATAAAATTAACAACAATTGGAGACTAAATTGTAGTTATTGCGAGTCAGTGTTATTATACAAAATATATCTCAGATTCTGCCAAATATTTACCATGCAAGCATCTATTGTGCAACATTTTATTCAGCCAGCGACGTAAATACATACAGTAAAGGTGTACATAAAATCAACATATCATGCTATAAAATGTCTACAAATACCCCTCCGCTAACAGTCTGACTGGTCGTGTTTTGGTTATTGTCAAAATAGAATACACAGTAATACACCAATAAAACTATACATATGTAATGGTCAATAATTCCAATTCCTATAATAAAACGACATTTCAATTTTGAAAATGAATTTGAAATATTCACAGCGATTAATTGCAATATATGTTTTCGCCTAAATATCTCTTTATATTTTAGTGGTCTTATAAATGAAATGGAGAAATAATCTTATGAGAAAAGTGACATATTGCCAATATATAAAATGATGTTATTGAAATTGAGAGAGAGAGAGAGAGAGAGAGAGAGAGAGAGAGAGAGAGAGAGAGAGAGAGAGAGAGAGAGAGAGAGAGAGAGAGAGAGTTATTTAAACTGAGTTAAGTAGTCCCATATATAGTAATCTCTCTAAAAACAAAAATAAAAATTATAAGATATTACGGTTACGGCACATTTTTGGCGATTGTTGCTTTTGCTGTTAATGATTTGTCTAACCAAGATGTGCTTCCTAATTTGTGTCACTCACATATGTTTCGTTCTAGTTAACCCTTTGCAGTACAATGTGCGTAAATTTTACTATAAATGGGTTTGGGTGCGGTGGTTCTACCGATCTATAATAATTTTAATATGCATTTGGACAACAAGATTGATTTACATGGCGTCGCAGCACTCATACGCATTAGGCATAAATACATATGAGAATTGTGATGACTGAAGAAAATCGATTCAAAATCTGACCATGTTTTTGCACAAGCTGCATCATGTTGTCACATATAAATGTTGGTCCATTATTGCTGTTCTTTAAGGAATCGGAAAATTTTGTTTGTTTTTACAAAGTTTGTATACAACATAGAGACTGGAAACACAAGGACTGTATACACAATAGGGATTGGTGTTTTGTACAAAGATTGTATACACTATAGGGACTGGAAATACAAAGACTGTATACACCATAGGGATTGTTGGTTTTTACAATGACTATATACACCATAGGGATTGGAAACACAAAGACTGTATACATCATATTGATTGGAAACAAAGACTGTATGCACCACAGGAATTATTGTTTTGTACAAAGATTGTATACACCATAGGGACTTGAAACACAAAGGCTGTATACACCATAGGTATTGTTGGTTTTTACAAAGACTATATACACCATAGTGATTGGAAACACAAAGACTGTATACACCATATTGATTGGAAACAAAGACTGTATGCACCACAGGGATTGTTGTTTTGTACAAAGATTTTATACACCATAGGGACTTGAAACACAAAGACGGTATACACCATAGGGACTTGAAACACAAAGACTGTATGTACCATGTTGATTGGAAACACAAAGACTGTATACACCATATTGATTGGAAACAAAGACTGTATGCACCACAGGGATTGTTGTTTTGTACAAAGATTTTATACACCATAGGGACTTGAAACACAAAGACGGTATACACCATAGGGACTTGAAACACAAAGACTGTATGTACCATGTTGATTGGAAACACAAAGACTGTATACACCATAGGGATTGTTGGTTTTTACAAAGACTGTATACACCATAAGGACTGGAAACACAAAAATTGTTGGTTTTTACAAAGACTATATACACCATATATATTGGAAACACAAATACTGTATACACGATAGGGATTGTTAGTTTTTTAAAAAGAATGTTTACACCATAGGGATTGGAGATATGAAGACTGTATACACTATAATGATTGCTGGTTTTTGCAAAGACGTTATTCACTATAGGGATTGTAAACACAAAGACTGTATACAATATAGGGATTGGAAACACAAAGACTGTATGTACCATAGGGATTGCTGGTTTTTATAAAGACTGTTTACACCGTAGGAATTGGAAACATGAAGACTGTATACACTATAGGGATTATTGGTTTTATGAAGACTGTTTGCACCATAGGGATTGGAAACGATAAAGATTATTCACCATAGGGATTGTTGATTTTTTTTAAAGATTGTTTACACCATAGGGATTGGATACATAAAAATTGTATGCACCATAGAAATTGCTGGTTTTTGTAAAGACTGTTAACTCCATAGGGATTGTAAATATAAAGACTGTATACTCTATATGGATTTGGAAACATACATACTGTATACACCATAGGAATTGTGGCCTTTACAAAGACTATACACCATTGTGATTGTTAGTTTTTTTTTTAAAAAAAAGACCGTATACACCATAGGGATTGGAAGCACAAAGACTGTTTACACCGTAGGGATTGGAAGCACAAAGACTGTTTACACCGTAGGGATTGGAAACATAAAGACTGTATATACCACAGGGATTGTTAGTTTTTACAAAGTCTGTATACACCACAGGGATTGGAAACACAAACACTGTGTACACCATAGGGATTGCAAACTCCACCTATCACCACTTCACGTTTGATGTGCTAATGAGGTTCTGAAATTCTGAAAGGATGGCTTAGGAACAAGATTCAATGCATAGCGGGTGATATATTTGCTAGCAGTATATAAAATTTGTTTAAATATAACAGTGTTTGAGCTGGAAGTTCGCTTCAATGTCCAAATGAATTGCTCCAGTGTTTTGTATATCCTATGCCTATAAAATACCTTTATGTTCCATGGTATGGAGGAGCTACAGGACCAGCATGGTTAACAAAATATGTATTATGCGTGTGTAACTCTGTCCCACTAAAAAATACACCAGATGATATTCCGATGCATTGGAATTTTTATATCAGAACAACAGGGATTACTGATACTTGGTGCGATAGGTAGGGAGCCTTCAAATATATTTTTGTCAGGTTTTGGCCAATTTAAGCAACATTGTATCTTGGTTGCATTGAGTCTATGCTATCCTGAGATCTTGGATAAAATCTAAATATATGTCACGGGACAAGGTTACCTAGTACGTGCCAGTTCTAACAACATGTTGCTCTCTGATTAGAGGTATCATTCATCTCTTCTCAACTTTGTCAAATATACTTTAATTTAACGTAATAAAAACATTTCATCAGTTTCATATGATATCCTAACCGTTTTTAATTGTCTACATGTTAATTATCTAACATTTTAGCTATCTCACTATATGAGTTAGAAGCAGACATATCAGAACATTCTGTTTTGAGGTACAACTTAGCTCACGACTCTAAGCAATAACATAGTTCCTTGACATGACAAGGTTGATCATTAACAAATGTAAGTGAGAAAGACTAGTCCCACCAACGATCTAATTTTCATTTCACATTCCTTAATTTATATCTCCTTTTGCGTGCTGGTATTCTAACGTAAGATTATGATGTAATATGATGCGGCAGGTGTTATAACCAGCGCGTGCATATTACAGGTAACTGTTTAACCAGATAGTCACTTGTCAACGATTATTTTTGTACCTTCAGCGCAAAGAGCTCTTCCAGTCAGCGTAATTAACATAAGGAGACGATATAGCTATAATCGAAATTTAACGTCTCGTAGGGACCCACTAATTCTCTATTGCTATTTATCATGGGGATGGGGCATTACGACCATATATACGAACTTAACATTATTCAGTAAGGCCAATGAAATTGTCGTATTAACAATGCCATATTGCGCTCATGTATCATATAATGACGTTTAAATATATTCTAATATAATTTAGATACTGCGAAACGGATGTTTGAAACATAACTTGCCTAGTACTTGAGTACAAAGAAAGAGCAAAGCCCAAAACAAGTCCACATCCTGGTGAAATGTAGTAAAATTAAACTCCTTTTAGTACTGTCTACCTGAAAACACTATTACAACAACGAGTAGCGCAGATTATTTCAACATTTCTGTAAGTACTGAATGTAACTATTATACTATTAGCAATTATGTATAGATGAATACAAACAATACTATCATGCAGGTTAGAGAAATTAAATTCGTACTTTACGGAGTTTCGAACCAAGGTCCCAGAGTAAATGGCACTCATCGCCTTGCCTGCACGCACCAGCCCATATACCGTCACGACTAAGCACGCATCACCCAAAAAATGATGGAACTGAATAGATAATTCTCAATATATATATATATATATATATATATATATATATATATATATATATATATATATATATATATATATATATATATATATATATATATACACACACACACACACACACACACACAATCGTTCCAGATTCCTATGAAAAAAATCAAGGTATATATGATTTCTTTTATTTCGAAGAATTATAAATATATACCAGACAGAACAGATAGTGCTATCCCTGGATTCTGTAGTAGAATAGCAGCAGGGGGGGGGTCAAACCCTACAAAATTTTGCGACAAAATCGATTAAAGCCTCAGAATGCCAAATGGAGCCTTCCTACGAAATCTCATATTTTAACCAAAAAAAAAAATAAAGACCCCATTTGTAAAATGGAGCCTTAGCGATTTTGTCGTAAATACATTGTCATTACCACCCTCAAAATTGCTGCCATCTACGTCGCAAATATGTTGTCATCTCGCCCCTCCTTGCTGCTGATTAACACAAATTATTTAACCAAATATTTCATCAAGTCCAATACGATATCGTGACCGAGGGTCGTGTAAATTTATTGTTATAAATCCATATGGGACTGACTGAGCATGACTAAAGTAATTTTTAAATCCATTGAAGTCCATATCGGAACACCATGTCTGCCAAATATTTCGTAGCGTATGTGTATCAACGCCATTGAATACAGCAAGAATATTGCAGTTATCGCGAATCACTTTTGGAATTTGAGTGTAACGTTGAGTGACATATATCACGTCAGTGTTTTTATGCCTACCTCGTGAAAATATTCTAGCAGGGTTCTTTTGATTATCTAACATTACATCATCGTACACTACAAGATTGTTTATGTCTCCATCGAGATCTTCTACTGATGGTGCATCATTAATATCAGTAATAAAGTCGATTACACTTTCACCTTTAATTTTTGATGCATTTTCATTATAATCTTTTAGCACTTCATAGCACCGTTGATCATCTACGGATGGGACAACTAAATATAATTTATCCCACTTCATAAATCGCATTATCAAATTAAGCAGCAATTGTGTTTTACCCGATCCAGATGGTCCGATTATAATGGCACGGACAGAATTCGGAAGCGCTGCGTGGTGTTTTACCGGTTCTCTTCTTTTAGTCGCTGAAAAATCAATTATATTCATAACTCTGTATATAAATTATGGATTTATATTGTGTTAAATGTAAACAGCGTACTGATACAACCGATCAGACAACCATTACAACTAAAAACAATAGACTAGCGCTTACTGGTAAGTGTGTAACATGTGGTACAAAAAAATTTAGATTTTTAAAAAAAAGCAACTCGGAGGTGATATTGCCGCAAAACTTGGAAAACTCCCCGGAACCCCATGGGCAAAATACCCCGGAGAAAAAAACCTTCCAGGATATAGTTACTGTGGTCCCGGAACGAGATTAGATATCAGACTTGATGATCAAAATCAGCCCCGGCCTGGTGAGTATCCGATAAATGCTATTGATAAGGCATGTCATGCTCATGATGTTGCATATAAAAGCAATAATTTGCAACAAAGACATCTCGCGGGTGTAAAATTAATTCATGCGTTAAATGCTATTCCCGATAAATCCTTCAAAGAAAAATTGGCTTCATGGTTGGTCAAATCAGCTATGAAAGGCAAATTGGTGTTAGGTGCTGGTAATTAAAAACACCAGTGTTTTTATAGTATGGAATCTATTTATTATTCTCCGAAAGGATACTGGAAGGGTAAAGCAGCAAAATAGTAAACTCGCTAACGTTACAAAAGTGAAAAAGTCCACTGCGAAAGATTGGTTATCCAAACAAGCTATATGGCAAATTTATCTACCACCGCCTAAACAAATTAATTATTCTCATTTTGATGTTACCGTACCCAATGAAGTTCATCAGGCTGACTTATTGTTTTTACCACATGACCATGGTTACAAATACGCGCTAACTGTAGTTGATATTGCGAGTCGATTTAAACAAGCAGAACCATTGAAAACAAAGTCAGCTTCTGAAGTCGCTTCTGCATTTGAAAGGATTTATAGACGAGGTCCTCTAAGATGGCCAAATCTATTACAAGTTGATCCTGGCAAAGAGTTTCAAGGTGCTGTTCTATCAACAATGAAAACTCATAATGTTACAATACGACGGGGACATACTGCGTTACATCGTGATCAGGCAATTGTAGAACGATTTGGTGGCGCTCACCAGTTATTATGTACTTTTGAGAGAGTGATGTATGTAAGATGAAGTTGTTTGCATTTTAAACATGCACAGTGCAGAGAATGATGGCGTACCTATATACTACTTTCATGTAATGTGGATGAAATTTCTTTGGATATTGTACTTTTGGAAATTTTAAACGATCTTGGGACACTGCTAACTAAAGTGACTTCTCCCTTGTGCTCCAAAAATCAACCTAAATTTGTCTAAAGTACACTATTCTTGGCAGCTATTAAAATATGTAAAATGAATTTTGCCAAACTAGATAATACCAGCTTCTAAAAGTGCAATGCCTGAATTACCAAATACATAAAATGTAAGAAAAGTTATCGGCTCTTTTTTTTACAATTTACCTCAGAAGTTCGAGAAGTGAATATGAGCAAGTAGAGCTAGCACGTTTTTGAAAGGTGCACATCTGGAGTAAGGCCAAGCTATGTACTCTCTAACCCATATTACACCCATCAATCATACATCAAAATAAAGGGAATGAAAGGTTCTTTGAAAAACACCTAAGATATACAAAGTCTCTTTTAAATAACCAGTATAACTAGTGAGGCAACCCGGGGAAACTCTTTTTCTTTAAAATTTGAACCCTATGCTAAATACGAAACTGTAGAGCGCCACCTTAAAAACAAATATAAACATTTATGAAATTATTTTTCTTATTTTCATATTATTATGTATGATGTTCTGAGTAAAATGGTACATTAACAATGATTTTATTCATGAAAATAAGCTAATTATGCTTATTTTTGCTCTAGCATACATAATTTGATATGAGGCATGTTTGGGTGAGTAGTGACCTTCATTATGGGGAAATTAGAAGTCTTAGAATATAGGAATAAAGTCAACTTAAATTGAAAAATGTTGCATTAAGTAAAAGAAATCCATAGTGAAAATGTTTTATTTCATTTATTTGCAATGAAATTAAAAAATTAATGATAACAAAGCAAATTTGCTTTCTTCCATATCAAAGAATTAGTTAACATTTACCCTTGGACCTTTGACCTTTATGAACCTCACCTGTTATATCCCTTTTATAACTGTAAAATTTATTGTTGACATCTCAGGAATAAATATGGCTAGTTTCATGTTCCTGTCTATCAGCATAACACTGGTTGCTATGTTGACAAAATGCAATGCGCATTTTTAAAATAGTTCACTTTTTATCATAAGGAGGGGGGGCTGTACCGGTTTAAGACTCCGACTCTAATAAATGCTGTTCTGAGGGGGGAAATACATGACAATTATTACAAAGGTCTGTTTTGATGCTTGCGACTTAAATATTTCAGTCGTACAATCAAAATTAAATCATACAATAATAATACATATAGTCTCTTTATGGTGGCGCTCACCAGTTATTATGTACTTTTGAGAGAGTGATGTATGTAAGATGAAGTTGTTTGCATTTTAAACATGCACAGTGCAGAGAATGTTGGCATTCCTATATACTACTTTCATGTAATGTGGATGAAATTTCTTTGGATATTGTACTTTTGGAAATTTTAAACGATCTTGGGACACTGCTAACTAAAATGACTTCTCCCTTGTGCTCCAAAAATCAACCTAAATTTGTCTAAAGTACACTATTTTTGGCAGCTATTAAAATATGGAAAATGAATTTTGCCAAACTAGATAATACCAGCTTCTAAAAGTGCAATGCCTGAATTACCAAATACATAAAATGTAAAAAAAGTTATCGGCTCTTTTTTTACAATTTACCTCAGAAGTTCGAGAAGTGAATATGAGCAAGTAGAGCTAGCAAGTTTTTGAAAGGTGCACATCTGGAGTAAGGCCAAGCTATGTACTCTCTAACCCATATTACACCCATCAATCATACATCAAAATAAAGGGAATTAAAGGTTCTTTGAAAAACACCTAAGATATACAAAGTCTCTTTTAAATAACCAGTGTAACTAGTGAGGCAACCCGGGGAAACTCTTTTTCTTTAAAATTTGAACCCTATGCTAAATACGAAACTGTAGAGCGCCACCTTTAATCGAACTCTTGCAGAACGGTTATTTGGATATCAATATGCAAAAGAATTCATCCAAGAAAAACGATCTCGTGAATGGGTCCAAAGGTTACCGAGTGTAGTTGCAGCGTTAAATAACGAGATTACTCGAACTATTAATATGAAACCAAATATTGCAATAAAAATATATACCCGAACAACCACAGCGGGTTAGCACTCAGCCACTTCTCGGTGATGTTACTGTGAGATATTTATACGAACCAGGAGAACTTGAAGGTGGTAAAAGAAGAGCTACTGATCCTATATGGAGTGTTACTACGCATAAAATTTCAGCTATAACGCGATCAACTGGTAGACCTCCAATCTACAGATTGGATTCAACTGCACCTCAGCGTGGTTTTACACGCGAACAAGTACAAGTCATTCCGGACGATACTCAATTACCGCCACATGGTCTTAACTAGCTCCATTACGTCTATTACACTCAAGACAGGTCAACATCACGTTGTTTCTGACATGACCAAGACTGTTATTTTTTCTGTCTACGGTGAATTGTCGAGGGTCTTTATCCGAATACTGCCAGTGCATTATACAATTGCAACTGGCGCAGTGATTATTCTGTTGTTCTTTTAATGCGATTATTACTTCAGCATCAATATCAAATTCTCGTTTTTTTTTGTCCTGCTGTTTGTAACCAGAGAGTTTTTTATTAATGATGCTAATATCAGTGTTATCATCGTTTGCATTAAAATCATCATCGAAAACAATCCTTCGTAGTTGATTTATTCGTCGTACTCTGGACACTGCGAGATAGACTAAATTTGACCATTCAGTGCGATTATCAACTATCCAAACAGTTGTATCCGTGATGGTTAATCCTTGTGACGAGTGTATTGTTGTTACATAACCAAGCGTCCATGGTGATTTATCAGCGCATAATGCATCTTCTACAGCATTGATATTAACTAGCACAATATCATTTAACACTAGAATCTGTTTCTCCGTCTGGCCTGGAATTTCAACTTCAATATTCTGCTTTCGTGTATCAAATGGTCTATAACACAACGGTACTGGAAACGTTGGGAATTTTTTCTTGTGTAGCTCAAACAACTTTTTCTGAAGTGCGTCTCTGACTATCTTTCTACTTGCTACTACAAAATCATTTGGTCTCCATGTTTCCCAAAAATCATTCATAGGCGTTTCAGAAATTATTTCACGCGCTACTTCACATTGAATTCTATCGGGTTGTAATCTAATTAGTTTTTTAAACTCACGTAACTGCTCATCGAGTGCTCTATAGTCAGTATCAATTTTTTCGTAATAATCAACAAATCCTGTTAACCAATTATGTGGACTTCTACCAACAAATGGTGGTGGTTGACCATGATCGCCGCACAATATAACTTTTGTATTATTTTGCAATAACCAATCAAGGAACATTTTTAATACATCTTCTGAAACAGTACATGCTTCATCCTAAATAATAACCGCTGGAATAAATTTCTCACCCATTCGCTCAGGAGTCCATGCATCGCCCTTGTATCGAAAAAAACTATGATACGTGCAAGCTTCAACGGAAAATCCTTTGGATTTTTGGCGTTGTTTTATCTCTCTCGCTAGTCTATGGGTTGGTGTGAGTACAATCATGGATGTTCTCTCTCGATATAATTCTATCACACGTGTTGTCTTTCCAGATCCACCACAACCGTTTAAATAAACTGTTTTATATCTACAAATTGGATCTGATATCGGTGGTGCTTTAGACATAGAAAATCCTTCGGATTTTTCACTGATAGAATTATCGTTTTTCAGGTATCTGCTTTTAATCTCAACGTCTGCTGATTTAGAATAATCGCATTGTATTTCACGTTTAATTCGCCATGTTCCCCAAGTCTCTTCGCTATTAGTAAATTTAGTTACCTCTTTGATATATTTTTTTATCGACATACATTGAATCAATTGCAACTCTAACTGCTATACTAGGAAATCTATTTATCATTGCAAATAAATTGATAGATGCATAACCCAGCATAGAAGCTCTCAAATGTAGATATGCAGAGCTTTCTCCATCACTGCAAGTAACAATTCTACCTAACTTTGTTCTATTGGACAAAAAGGCTGTTTTACAATTTGCGTACCTATTTTTCTCTACTGCAACTTTAATAACGAAGTCGTATTCGGCATCATCTATAATCAATCGTGAGGATTGTCTTTTAAAGTTGAATTTTTTCCACCTTGTGTAAATTTACCGATTATTCTTCGGCCGAGATCCGTTGCTTCACTATTTCGTTGATTAAATATCTTTCTTGACCATTCAATGATGTACTCCTCGTCAGAATCAATATGTTTTCTAGACTTATCGATTATACTATCAAGACATTCTGGTTCTGGTAACCAGACATTGGTTTGTTTTCGATATGAGATAATCGCTTCGCTGACAATCAACGGAACTAACATTTTACAATCAATCATATATCGCAATAACACTATTGGTAACCACATCCTTTCAGCCATGTATCTACCAATCCAAACATAACAACACGGATGAAGTCCTTCAGCGAATTCAAATGATACTACGCGAGCAAAACCGGTCAAATCAAAATCAGGCAGTGGTCCATTAATAGCAACGCGAGTCATTTCATGTGTGGGATGTCCAAACCGTTTAAAATACTCACCAGCGAATCCATATCCTAGAAAACTTCCTGGGTAACAGGCAACGATATCAACTGATATCATACTTTCACGATTGTACTTAACGTTCCATAGACCGCCATGATAATATTCTAGACAGCTGGATTGAACATCCTGTAAAAACTCTTTTCGTGTTGGTTTCCAATTATTTTTCTTTCTTGCAAAATGAGCTGCAACCGATGGAATTGTAAAACAATTTGTAAGTAACTGTTCGTAATCGTCGGATTTTCCATTAAAAACGCTAGCGTTTTCACTGAGACTTATTGCTAGATTTTTCATCCTATTATGTAGAATTTCAGTACGATATAATTCACCGTTAGGTTTCACAAATTGATTGACTTGACATTCTTCATCTTCAAAACTATGAAGTAGCCATACTGATACAGGGTCGTTTTTACACAAACTAGCAATAGCATCGAATAATCTTTCTTCAGTGAGAATACCATCCTTGGTGAATTCTTTTGGGATATACTTCACTGTTCTGTCTCGCGGGCATATTGTAACCGCGAATGTCCATGCGTGTTTGTTATGATCAATAATTTTGATTGAGCTCCGTTTTTATTGTATTTCGATTCGTATAATACTTCGCCAGTTATCGTTGAAACGGTTATCGGAAATCTCAACGACTTTTTCATTCTAGCTATATCGGAAATAGTTGCTCCGTTCTCTTTCACTGTTAGCTCCCATTGATCTATTTTTTTACGTCTTAGATCGGTTAATTTATTCCCACGGAGTGCATTTGTAAAGTGTTCTATGATACGTTGTGCTACACAATTGAGTGGTTTTTTTTTCCACTGACGTTGACTGTTTCATTGGTGCTAGTTTTCCGATGTCAGGTTTCTTATTTAACGGATACATCCCATAAACAATTGCTGTTTCAGAATACGCTTTTTCATAGTATGGTTTATCAATTCCAGTTAACAGCCCTGGTCTGGAATCACGGCTAACAATGACTGTTGTCCTATCTTTGAGAATTGGAACAAATTTGTCCCTTATGATCCAATCACCCGATTCTAAATTGATAATGAATTTCACTCTGAGAAAATACCTTTTATTGCCAAGTTGTGATAGTATCATAGCTGCTGTTTCATCATTCATTCTAGCATCAACAACACCATCAATTTTAAATGTTGACCAGGTGTGTGATGCGCCGTCCTGTTTAAACTCATTAACACAATCTCGTATTTTTCTAATCAGACTTCTATTATTTATTCTCTCTTTTGGTACGTCTTCGAGGGTTCTATCGAGATTGAATTTAATATTTTTATAAGGCTTAATTGTCGATAATCTGTTGAATTCTTCATTCATATAAATAAAGCAAA
The DNA here is from genome assembly GCA_016746295.1 of Potamilus streckersoni. NCBI lineage: Eukaryota > Metazoa > Mollusca > Bivalvia > Unionida > Unionidae > Potamilus > Potamilus streckersoni. The sequence goes on from JAEAOA010002079.1 coordinate 634,869, forward strand.
CATTTAAATAGAAAATTTTGTTTATAAATAATGAATCACTGCAAATGGCTTATGATTGGACCAGTAACCCCATGCAATAAATCGTGTAGAGGTGAATTCTGTGGACATCACTTGCAGAGCGTCAGAAATAATTCGACAGGCCCGTCCCCATGCATCAATTGTGGGGTGGGTGTGAGAGGATAATCACAATTATGTATCAATTGTGGAGATAAGCGGTTTAGAGAATTGAAACATTATTATGATAAACGAATAAAAAACGCTATCATTGACCCTAACCATGACTCTGTCAAAAACAAAATCATAAAAAACCCTCAAGACTACATTAATAGATTTATAAATAAAGCAAATGATGAATTAGACAAATAGTATTATTGTATATAAATGGAGCAAGAATTCAGACCTCACCCCGAACTTGTTAATTATGAAATATCTCGTAAAGGTGTTGTTAGACACTGTAGACTAAAGAAACCTGTGGGATTTGTTAATAATCAGGGATATTTGTGTTTTAATGCTGGAAGAAAGGTATATCTCTGTCATAGGGCTGTCTTTGAGTGTTATATGGGACCGATTAAAGATGGTTGTGTTTTTGATCACATTGATTATAATATTCAAAATAATTCTCTTGCAAATTTGCAATGCATTCCTCAAAGTGATAATACAAAAAAAGGGAAAGACAGGTACTTTTAAGTCAGTTGGAAAGAAACCAGTACAGTCATTTGATACAGCGACGAATGAGAAAAGAATTTTTCAATCAATGAATGCTGCAGGGAAATATTTTGGAATATGTATGCCTTCAGTACGAAAAGTTGCTGAAGGGATTTATCAAACAGCTATTTCAAAGAAAAATGGACATAGAATAAAGTTTTCCTATTTACAAGATAACTCTCAATAGTGAGTTTTAATTATAAATTACCTACCAATTACCATAGGGTAATGTAGTCGATTTTCTGTGTTATTTTCCATAGGGAAAAACACTAAAAACGTTTCGCGTTAATATCATTTTAGAAGCTATTTTGTACATATATTTTTTTTTCAATACTTTTTCGCAATGTCCACGCATACATGTATTAAAAAAGTAAATGACAGTAGCTGGAACAGCCAAGGTCAGTAGCTGGAACAGCCATACAAACAGGTAGTAAATGTGGTCGTTGTACCGGAACGCGCGCGTAACACAAGACACTAGGTCAAGGTTCTATTAATAGATTTTTAAAAAATCCCAATTACGCACGTTAACAGCTGTTTAGATTTTGAATGAAAATGAAATTATTTTGTAATTATAAATAAAATAGATTGTATGTGAGGTCAAAATAGTAAAGCACATTACATGTAATTCAGTTTTTTAGTGTGGTAGCTACATGTAATAAAATATCGATGACGCAGAAAAATATCATTCTCGAACCATTGAAGAAATAGCAGGTAATCCTGAATTGACAGGTCCCATGACAGAGTTCTCTCGTCATGTAAATCCATTATTATTACGATTAAATAAACACGTAATATTATAGAAATTAATAAAAGTTTGCTATTATTTAACAATTGTATTCCTTTTTTTAATGTTTTATTTAAATATTTAGTTTCTATTGAAATTACTACACAATTTTCACTATGAAATGCTAGGGAAATAAATACACACTCGTTTATCGACACTGGTCTTATTATCACCTTATATATAATATAAGCTGTATAAGCTTGGGGCTTTAAGCGGAGCCCAAATTTGCCAATCAAAACTACCCACGCCATTGTCATGGTGTGGTTGAATTTTCTCAACTGCAACCATGGTTAATTTCATGGGTTGCTTTTGATTGATAGATTGGGTGTAGTAAGTCCGCCCCGTTGTTTCATGTTTGTATCGTCCTGTACTGTCCCTATCACATACCATCCTATCATCTCATTGTATATATATCATCCTATCATTTCATTGTATATATATATACCATCCTATATGTAATCCTTAGGTTTATTTGAATAAGATCTAAGAATGTGCTGTCCCTAGTATATATAATATCATCCTATATAATCGCATTGTATATATATCATCCTATATAATCGCATTGTATATATATCATCCTATATAATCGCATTGTATATATAACCATCCTATATGTAATGTACTGTCCCCCCCACAACATATCTTCTGGGAGCTCTAATATAATCTTTATTACGTTAGAGCTTCCGCCGGAGATCTATGTTTGTGGCCCTTGGGCTTAGTTGAATGCGAAGGCACTCAATGAGTTCCAAGAATGTGCTGTCCCCCTCTGGGCCTCTTTGACGTCATTTGGCGCGAAAAATATCCAAATGAGGGCTTCATGTTATATGTTAGATGTTGTGTGAAACCGCTTATGGTTTCTGAGTCTAATACCCATATACCGCCCTTGAACTCGATTGCAGGGTTAGGGTATTGTATAAGTCTTTAATGTATGCTTAACTATCTGCCTATTAACTCGAAGGAGATGACCAAGCATTGTATATGTCCCTTTTTGTATGTTGGATTGGGTATTAATAATATTAAATAATATTTTAAAGATAAAGAATATATATTATTAATAATATTCAATAAATGGAATTTAAAGATATTACATCTATCATCACAGAAATATCCAATTTAAGAAATCAAGGAATCGTACTTTCTGAATTTTTGAAAGAAGACAGACTTTTGATTGAATTTGAACAAATTAATATACAATTGAAACATGGAAGATATGTCCTATCTAAAATGTATTCACTGATAAAAAGAATCCAAAAAGCGGTTAATGTTTCTTTGTATAACAATGATATTAATTTATTCATTCGGCTATTTAGTATAGTTGAAGCAATTAGAAAGAAACTAGGGGAATAGTACCAAATTCGGTCAGAGATTGCTTTGAAAGTGAAATCTATAAGACGTTTGATTGATGAGTCTGGAAATGCAAGCATTGAAACCCACTGAAAACCCACAATTAAAAAAACGTTAACATTTCCAATAATGACATCAGAATCATTAACTACCAGACTAACCCGTGAGAGGTTAGCATTACTGAAAAAGTTTATACCAATTCGAGATGACGTGCGAGATAAACTACAACTTAGACAGCAAGCGCAGACTGACTTTTCTATTGGGAGTGAACAGCTTTTTGCCCCTGTAACTAAAGCCACTAAAGATATGAAACTTGCAACAGAACGTGCTATATACGGCGACATCCCTAAAGAGGGAACAGTACCTTTTATTGATGTACTGGGAAAGATTGCAACAGAAACTGAAAAAACTCAGGAGGGGATAAAACAGCTTTCAGGTGAGTTACAAACTCAGCGAGAAATACAATAAATGGGTGATATTAATATTGATGATAATCCCGTTGAAGATGCTAGTGATTGTATTGAAAAAGTTTCCACTAAAAAAGGTGTTCATTTTAGCGAGAAATTCACTGATGAAGCTATAGAAGAAATCAAACGAATTCCATCGCTGAAACATGAAGAATATGTGTCATTTGGTGATTTCGCTGTAAAAAGTTATTATAAAAGGGGGAAATTTTTAAAAGACGAGTATAAAAAACATAATAAAACGTGATGACTGGGTGGTATGGATATATAAAATTAATAAAGAAATCCCCGGCAATTTAAAAAAGAATGCATTTGAATACAAATCTTTTAAATTGGGAATTGATATGTATGATTTACAACAACAACAACGAAAAGAACAACAACAACAACGAAAAGAACAACAACAAAGTCGAGGACGAGGTCAACAATCTCCAGAAACTCAAAACGTTTCCGAACCAGCAATTTCTTTAGGAAAGGGTTATGGAAATTCTCATCATGATTCTCATATGTGTCCTAGTAATATCATTAATGATATATAACGACTTGAGGTTCTTATGGGAGGTAAGCGAGCTGGGAATAACTCAGACGAAGTAACTAATGAAGCATTTGATATTTGCAGACGATTATTCCAAGGGGCGGATAATTGATGTTCATACGTATCGAGAACTCTTGGATGAGTTAATGGACGGAATTCCTGGGGAATTTAGTGGTTATTATAGCGATTGAAATTTCTGAAATGTTTGCATTTAGAAATTACAAAGTAATTTTAAATAAGATGATAGTACGCTATAATCACGATAAACCAACAAACGTGTATGTGGTAAACTCAAGATTGCCCGTCTATAGGGCATACTATGGAGACGGCTTTGGAAATACCATAGCGGGTTTATTCACAAGAATAGCCCCAAAAGTAGCACCAGTTGCTAAACAATTAGCGATGAAAGCCATTGATGTTATTCGTAATAAGGGAATTAACGCTGTTGGAGATCTTGCAGGAACGGCCTTTTCTACCGCAAAGAATAGAATAACGTCATTGGTGAAATCTAGATTCGGACGAAAACCACCACAAATGGTTTCAACACCGCTACTTTCAACAACAATGATGCCTGCAAATGTCAGGAAAGTGATAAATAACGCAGTGGAACAAAAACTTGCATCATTAGCAATGACTTCACCAGATAGTAGTAATATTGCAAGTATGATAGCGGGAAGCGGTCTTGGAGGAAATCGTAAAAATTTCAGACAAAAAAGAAAATGATAGCATTACTACATTTAGAAAAACGATAGTGATTTAATATAAATAGCATTTAAAAAAATCGCTAATCCAGCGTTTGGTATGGCAGCATCGGTGAATAAAGATGATTCTAAAATTAACTATCAGTATTATGCCTATCCTGCAAGAGAGCCTAATCAACGGGGGAGAGTTGAACTTCAAGTTCAAGATACAAGTAGATACTTTTTGCCATGTGAGGCGTTTGTTGAAGTAGAAGGAGAGCTTGTAACAAATGTTGCAGCTAATACACTATATGAGGATGACCTAAATACCCGAGTTGGTTTTGTAAATAATGGCATTATGGCACTATTTAACAGTGCAAGATATATCATTGATGGAAAAGAAATTGAATCAATAGAACAAGATGTTGATATTGCAACAACAATAATCGGACTTGCGAGATATTCTGATGATTATACAAGGTCGGCTGGTCCGTCTATGATGTTTGCTAAGGATACTTCTAATCATGCTGACCATATTCAGTTTATTAAAGTACGAAGTGCGAGAGCTACTGCAGAAGCTGATCAACAACTTGCAGTTAATCTAGACCGTGAAGATAGACCAGCCGCTGAATTCGGCATTTTATAAAGGGTCAATGACAATTTCAATCTAGGATTTGCAACACGAAAAGGAGCATTGAAAGGACAGCATCGACGGTGTTCATGTGCAATTCCGTTACATCACATACTCGGATTCTGTAGAAATGTCAGAAAAGTCATCTATGGAGCAAAGCATACAGTCGTGTTAGTTCGAAAGGAGAATGACAATGATGCAATCTGGCGTGCTAATGGTGTTGATGATGGTAAAGTCATTTTAAATAAATTGGTTTAATGGATATCCGTCTTGACTCCATCAGTCGCAATAGAGCAACAATTACTATCGTTTATGGACACAGGTGGAAAATCATTGCTAAGTTGGCTAACAACAACGACTGATACGAAGCAGGATAATGTAAATGGCAAATTAACATGGCACTTAGCATCAAAACAAGGTTTTTCAGCTCCACGTCATATCTTTATAGCGTTACAGGATGCAAATCGAGTGAGTCGTCAATTATCTAGTCATATGATATTTGATAAATTAGGAGTAAGTGAAGTTTCGTTGAGAATAAACGGACAACAAGAGCCAGCAGAGATTGTACAGCTTGATTATGAAAACAACGACGTAGCACGTGTATATCATAGAATATTGTCGTTTATGGGTCGTGATCAAAATGTTGATACTGGTTTGCAAATATCGCAAATTGATTTTGAAAAACACTATCCGATTTATTAGTTTTCATTGGAACATCTTGACATGATGAGACAATCTGTTGTTGATATATACTTCCAAGCTCGGGTACAACGCCCTGCTGGTATAGCTGATTATAGAGCAGTTGCTGTCATTCTCAGTGATAAATCAATGTTGTTAGAAGGAATTGGCGGACGAATGAGACTTATTGATGCACCAGTGGAAAACATGTAGTTAGGATTTTCACAATAAGATCAATTAAAAGTGTAAATTACGTTTCAGAATAGAATGACATATAGTATTGTTAATGTCCAGTTGACTGATGGTCAGGTCAAGAAATTGAAATCAAAGTCGGCTAAAGAATGTGGAACCACAATAACGCTGAAACCCACTCAAATGTCCGGTGGTGCGCATAAATTATCATTGACAGATCGTCAAATAAAACATTTCAATGATGCGCTAAAGAACAAACGAGGAGTTCAAATTGATTTTTCGAAAGCAGCAATCGCCAGTATGATAAAATCAGGTGGTATATTCCCGCTGTTAGCTGCTATTCCAGCATTGATTGCAGCGGCTGCCCCAGCGGTTGCGAAGGCGGCAGCGTTAGGAGCCGTTGGTACTGCTGCAGGAATGGCCCTGAAAAAGGCTACTGGGAAAGGCTATAAAAAAGGAAAAGGATCTAAGACTACCAGGAACCCCACACAATTGGTACAAGGGCACGGACCAAAGAATACCAGGAACGGCTTATTAGTGGAAAAATCCCTTGGATTTTCACCAATGTCCAATTTTGATTTAATTGATGCTGTAAAATCGTTATCAATAAAACACTTTAGAGGAGTTTTCATGAGAGATCAATTACCGTCAAAACCAATGAAAAATGAAACGGGTATTATCAATCTTGATAACAGCAGCGGAGAAGGAACTCATTGGGTCGCATATGCAATTGATCCACGTGGAGTTGTCTATTTTGATTCATATGGATTAGCTCCACCAAAAGAATTTATGCGATATGTATCTACAATAACAAAATCATCGTTGGCTCCAATTTTTTATTCCACGCTACCAACACAACAGTTAAATGATCCACCGATATGCGGTCGTGAAGTATTAAACGTCCTTGCAGAGATATCTAGATTTCCAAGGAAACCACCACAAGTTGTTGTTAATGAATATATCAGCGGGCAATGGCAAAAACGCTAGCGTTTTCACCAATTAGAAATTATTTAGAAAAACGTTAGCGTTTTTGTATAATGATTGATATTTGGAAACGATCTCTATCAGAGTAAACAAAAACAGAAACCGATAGTAAATTCGCTGTCGAAGATGTAAAAAAATAATCGAAGATGAAATCGCCGAGAAATTAAACTTGTCAAGTGTAGATCCTGGGGAAATAGTTGTATTTCAAGATCGCCAGGGCAAATTGAAATCTAGTAATGTGTCATTGGATGATATCTTAATACGAAGACGTGCCGTCGTTGAAAATACACTAGCGTTATATTTAAACGATGGAAAACTCAAACCCGGGGTATTTGTTTCGACGATCACGGATAAATTGACAACAGTAGATAGCACAGCAAACGCGTTAAAATCACTTAATGATGAATATAACAATCATAAAACTGAATTCAATAATTGTATGAATTACAAAAAACAATCGTAGACAAAATCTACAAACAGCTGCTAGAATTCTTTGGAAATCCACCAGTAACCACACCGAATATTGCAGAGATAAAAGCATCTGTGTTGGAAATTGCAATATTTCAATTAAGATATGAAGAACACGTAAAACAGTTTTCAACATTTCGTAAAATCATTGTTGATAAATTTTTGGGAGGTCCACTTGATAAACTAGATATCAAACTTCCAGATATTAAAAAATCCATCGAAGAAATACCAGCGATTCATCGGCAATTGGATGCAATCAACACGGATATTACAACGTTCAAAAACAATCTTCCGCTACTTGAAAAAATAAAGATTCCTCATGAGAGGAATATCATAAATATAGTATACACAGTTCTCTCTGGATCATTAGATTGGGAACCTAATAAGAATAAAATAACTCTCACTGTGTCAAACCCGGGTATTTATCGATTAACAATATTGTCACTGAATCAGTTTAATATATCATCATCGACTTCATATGGATACAACGTGATTTCAACGACTATTGACGTGGGTGAATACAAACGGTTTACAATAACAAGCAATGATCTTAATTTAAATAAGACATCATTTGTATGGTACATGGAGTTTGTAGCTGATCTGAATTAGAATTTTTAACAATTAGAAACCACTTGAGGTTTTAAAATAATATGATTCCGTCATCGCAATATCGCTATGATACCGTCAAAGAGTTTTTAACGAAACTCAAAACACTCATTGATGAGTATGAAATAAAAATTAAAAAATATCGCAGGAGAATTACTGCGATTGATGTTACTGTATACTCGGTATCTGGTATAATGGCCAATGCTGGTATTATACTATCTTAATTAACAATGGTAGCTCCGATTGCTGTCCCAATTGCTATTTCTGCGGTGACAACATTTGCTGGAATTGCAAATGCTATTACTAAAAAAATATCATCGTGTTCTCAAGAAAAACTTAACGACTATATAGTAAAACATCAAACAGTATCTAACGGTTACTCACAATTATCCTCGTTGATGTCATCATCGATTGATGATACGATAATTACCGAAGACGAGTTCTCCGCGATGGTACGTATTTATGATACTGCGATTAAAAACGCTAGCGTTTTTTCATCTATTGCGAAATTAGACATTGTAAATAATAATAATAATAATAATAATAATAATAATAATAATAATAATAATAATAATAATAATAATAATAATAATAATAATAATGTCGCAAGAGATTCAACTACTTCAGCGGATAGCAGAAAATACCACTCCGCGGAAAACAAGCACGATATCAATATCGTCAACAACCCCTGAATTCAGTGTGAATTTCCCTTCCCCTGTTTCAGTAAAGGAAATCGCGTTGGCAAAATTACGAGTGTATCATAGTTGGCCTAATATTAGATCGGTTCCATTTGATGGTCAGAGACCTAATAATTCTCTGGTGTTTGCGTATAGGAATAAAAAAGATGACACTCCAGATTGGAACGTTGTTTCAATACCAACTGGGTCCTATCAAATTGAGCAAATTAATAATGAATTACAACATAGAATAAAATCTATTACTAGAAGGGAATCAAAAATCGCGATAACAGTTCATGAACCAACACTATCATCTACAATTGAAATAAGCTCTCCTGGGTATGTTGTAGATATTTATAACAGTTCAATAAGAACAGTATTAGGATGGCCCGAAGATCCACCTAGAAGTGCTAGCACTTCCACGCCCGAGCCTGTAAAATCTGATTACGTCACTAATGAAATAGGACCTGAAAATTCATCAAAAACTTATAAAAAATTCGAGGATATAAACTTCACAAAGAGATATCGATATAAGGATCAATATGGTGAGGATGCGTGGATAATTCCAATTTTTTAATGATTATATCCCACAGGAAGGTGAAATTTTGGAAACGCATGAAACAAGCCCAACACTCGTAGATATTGAAAATCACATCCTTGATAGAATGAATAATGATTTTTTGTTGATATTACCCTCGTTAAGATCTGGTCTTTGCACACAAGCTGAATTTACTAGTGTAGTCGCTGCAGGTAATAAAATCATCGATGATATGGAAATATTTAATTCAAGGATTATTAGATTTTTTACCAATGAAAATTCACCCATTTCAAAAACCTTTTCCGCCAAAGAATATAAGAAAAAATAAAGGAAAATTCAAATTATTAACTACCGGGATATAACGTACCTGAGTTAAAGAAAAAACTCAGAACTGCCATCGACGAAGGATTTAATAAAATTTATCAATCATGGAAAGATAGCGAGCCGAAGCCTATTATCCTCACTCATAATAATTCTCCCGACGGCGACGGTAGACATATCGCACCGAACAATGTGGACATTTCATCGGTGATTGCGCTTAATTTAAAGTGTGATGTAATCGAAGGAAGCTATCAAATTAATCTCGAGCAATCAAATCAAGCCCGACAAGGTTACATTCTTTATTCATTTGCGCCAACAGCTCCTCCAGGATTTCTTATTGTTGAGAATCCGACTAATCCAGTATATATGCAAAGTCAAAATGATTTGCTAACTAGAATTAATTTTACACTCACCGATCAGTCAAATAATTTAATTGATCTACGTGGTGAATTATTATCGATTAGTCTGTTTGTGAAAAGCTAACAAATATTCGATTAAATCATATGTATTAACCCTGAAATCTTTCCAGCGGGGGGAGGGCTAGGACAACAATGATAGCAATTATTGGCAGCAATTTGAGGGTGGTTATGGCAACATATTTACGACAAAATCGCTAAGGCTCCATTTGTAAAATGGGGGTCTTTATTTTTTTTTGGTTGAAATATGAGATTTCGTAGGAAGGCTCTATTGGGCATTCTGAGGCTTTAATCGATTTTGTCGCAAAAATTTGTAGGGTTCACCCTACCTGCTGCTATGTATGTATGTATGTATGTATGTATGTATGTATGTATGTATGTATGTATGTATGTATGTATGTATGTATGTATGTATGTATGTATGTATGTATGTATGTATGTATGTATGTATGTATGTATGTATGTATGTATGTATGTATGTATGTATGTATGTATGTATGTATGTATGTGTGTTTGTGTATGTGTTTGCGTGCGTGCGTGCGTGCGTGCGTGCTTGCATGTATGTATGTATGCATGTATATTTCATTTATATTCTGTATGTTATCCCTCTATGGGTTCGGGGTTGTATTGGCATGACGTGCCTCGCTAAGTGTCGTAAGCGGCGACTAAGTAGAGGCAACCTGTTTTCCGTGGGTCGAGACCATTATTGGGTGATGAAAGGATCCTAGTAGTTGAGCAGAGGCTTTGCAATTCAATACACTACTTTGGCCTGTACTTATTCTAGACGGGTGGTCGGGATGGGTCCGGTCTCGACAAATCGGGTGATCATGCCGAGCCCTAGGAGGTCTTTAGTTACTCGCTCTCTTTCTTTATCTTTCTTCTTGTATCTCTCTTGATACCATCGTTGCCCCAGCATCCCTTTAAATTTCTATTTCCCACATCTTAGAAGACTTTCTAGATGGCAGTGGCTTAACGGGTCAATCGTGGGGAAGGGGTATTTTTGCCGGTTGAATATGTATCACAAGAAGTGATTTTACCAACTTAGTATAACAGCCGTGTATCCCTGGCACTTTAAAAGTGTCCCCTTGCTGGGCTCCTTGGTGGGTGGGTAGCACGGATGCTGAATGTTTACACACTAAAATGGAATATTCCACAAACATATCAATTAAAAAGAACCAAAATAGGATCTACCCCAAATGACAAACCATATGGTGTGAATTCATTTCCACGCCTCCTGGTGATAAGTCTAAAGATGCCACAAAACCGTTTACTACACTTTCTCAGTTCATTATGGAAAAGACAATAACCGGGTTGATTAGGAAGCCAACAGGTGTTAAAAAGTTTAAATCGGGCTACCTTCTTGTTGAATGTAAGCGACGAGGTCAAAGAGAAAACCTAAAATGAAAACTTTCTTCAATATTCAAGTGACGACGTTTGTCCACACAACATTGAATACGTTTAAATGTGTCATTTGCTATCGTGAATTGGTTGGAGTCATCGACACCGATATCATTGAAGGAATGAAAAATGAAGGTTTTACTGCAATCAGCAGAATACGTATCAAACGTAGCAACAATCCTCAGGACACCAACACCAATATACTCGCCTTCAATAAACCAACAGTGCCCAAAGTTGTCAATGTTGCAAGTGAAGGTTGACGTATATGTTCCAAACGCACTTCGATGCTATAAGTGTCAAAAATATGGATATCATGAAGACCGCTGTTCAAGAAACCAAATATGTGGCCGATGTGGGGATAACTATCAACAGGAAGCTGAGTGCAGAGCAACTCCGCATTGTGTAAACTGTGGAAAGAACACCATTCCAATTCCAAGGATTGTGATACCTGGAAACAAGAGATGGAAATTCAGAGGTTTAAATATGCATCCAATATTCCCTATCCAGAGGCCAGAAAGCTAGTAAGGGCACAAATATCTCTTCTTGGCCCATCTACCCAAACAACTTTTAATATTACTCAACAACTAAAATAACCAAAGAAACACAGATTTCAAGGAAACAGTCAACCAAAGGGGTAGGATGACCCCATCAAACTCTATAACAGGTTAGGCGACATCGAGAGCAAGGATGCAGAAGATATTGTTCCATGTTCTCAAATTAGCTCCAGACCTAACACAAAATCACACACGTAGTTCATCCAGACAAATAACCCTGCAAATTGTCTCCGCGAAAAGTCTAACCTAGATCTAAAATCTCCATTTAAAATTTATAATGGATCAGACAATGGAATTGTCGAGTACTTAACACTAATTACAATGATATTCTCCTGCTTTGAAATGAATATGATCCTAAAATATTATGCCTTCAGGAAACCTTCTTTAAAAGGTACGAATAACATCACACTTAAACACTATTGCATGTTTAATACCTAGCTACCTATCTCACAGACAAGATCGACAGTCAGTTTGTCAACGGCAGCAAAGGAAGAGTCAATAACGCCTGTAGGGAGGTGCCATCCAGATCACATAAAAATAAAGGAAGCAGGTCTATCATGTGTGTAACTTTATGCCATAAGGGAAGCACAGCTGAACTTTACAGACTGGAGGACATTATTGTGGCGCTTTTCAGCTTATTGACATTTTTTATCTAACGTTGCTGATAGGGTTAACCTTCTTGAACCGGCAATCAAAGCAAAGCATTTGCCGCTTATACAGAAGAACCGCTAACTTTGATGTTGCAGGAATCGCGAACACGCAAACTCTCATAGGTACACCAATGGGATTTGTTGTCTTAGCTATATCGATAGTTACCGGAGTAGTAGCAGGTGATCTGGTAAAATTAGTTTGATTAAGGATGCTATGTGTACGTGTTTATTCACAAATTCTCGTTGTGGTACAATAATGCTACCTCACCATGACTGACTTGTAACCTATATTCAGTGGTGATCTAAAATAAAAGCACTACCACCCCGGAGTTATATATCTTGCTGGTCAAAAATACTAAGTTTGAGCGGTATCATGCAGAAAGAACCGAAAAAGTATTGTGATTTTCAGGAAATACAAGGAACGGATTAGAAGCAAATACAATAACGCTTCAATAACATGTGAAAAATGGGACAATGCGTGAGGCTCATTTCCTTTAAAACAAAAATTTTCTCTAACCAACCATTTCGATACTAATTCAATGCAGTTTACTAGGTCAAGGTTGTTCGTTATGTGAGACTGAAATTCTGACGCAATCAAGCCGAACCCCATTCATCTATCACCATGGCCATTTCGTGGCAACAGATGAGATACTACGAGCTATTTAGATACTGTACTAATGTTTGGTAGCAGAACACGTCCCAGGATATGTTGATGACAACCAATAGAGACCAAATTTGTAGCATCTCCATTATATTTTAGTGTTTTTTTAACTGCAGCATCACCAGATTACGAAACTGACTATACCGTGGCCACTTATACTTAATACTCTCAATATTCGCTCAGCTCTCGGCAGGACTACTGGTGAAACATATTGTTTGGAATTTAGCGTCATTACCTGCTACCAATAACTAAAATAGTTATTAATATTTAGCATTGCTTTTTGGACAAAAAAATGATGTATCAAAATATGATATCTGAGTCTCATATTATCTTAAATATTCATCTCGTGTTATTCTTTTGAAGAATCACTTATTTCTTAATTGCTTGCCCATTGTAATTCAGAAAGGAACTGCATCATTAAGGTTACACGTAATGAAAAGAATCGACTTTATATTTTTATATCTCATGCGAAGTGTTTCTTTCTGCCTAAATAAAAACTATTGATACTGCTGAAGATATGCATTTGCTTATGAAAGCGTAGAAAAGACCTTTGATATCGCTCTTTCTGTGATAAATGGTTTCAAGAATTTCCATTTTAAAATGTGTCAGTAGCGTGGAAACGTTTATCACATGACATTCATTCTGTAGAATTAATAGTTGTCCTATTTAGACCTCCACCTCTCTCTTCATTATGATATCAGGGCTACATTTTGAGAGAATAAGCATGTGCCATTCAACGTTATTGATCAATAACTTTGGCAATTCTCTTCAAACAGCAAGTAAATTTGCATCGTCGTAATATTTTTGATTTAGATATTAAGAAGAAAGATCATTCTAGCGCAATGCATTGCATTTTATTGTATCATGATATAATCGATAATATGAATTAGAAATTTATGAGAGAAAAACAACTTTAAATGCCAGCATTCTGTAAATACCACATGCTGTTAATTCATCATCGATGAAAGCAGGTAGAGTAATACAGTACATCTGGGTGAAGAGAGAGAGAGAGAGAGAGAGAGAGAGAGAGAGAGAGAGAGAGAGAGAGAGAGAGAGAGAGAGAGAGAGAGAGAGAGAGAGAGAGAGAGAGAGAGAGAGAGAGAGAGAGAGAGATTCTGTTCAGTGCAATGGTCGTCTGTATATATTTCACAAACATGAAAGCCTCTGGTTTAGACCTATGAAATGTTTGTAATTAATTAAATGTCAAGCCAATACCTCAATATGAGTACAAGTGACTATCCTCGTAAAACGTCGGATTTCATCCATCGTAGATTGTTAAGAAAGAAATATTTGCCTGAGTGAGATAAAAAATAAATTAAAATGGATATTTATTTATTATTTGGTAGCTGCAAGCCTAATATAGTACTGTAAAACGACGCTTTATTACCATTATATCTACATAAAGTATCTTAATAAAAAATATAATAATACAGTCTTGAAATACTATATCAGTTTAACTTGTATAATATGCGTGTGTACAACTACTGAAATAGAGACGTAAGATAGAAACTTGATTCCATCATTCGTCTTCCTCCACGTCATTTTCATATGTAGTTGAGAGTAAGATCACTATCAAAACTTATAAAAGTGTCAAAACCTGTCTGACAAACAGACACAAGTAAACAAATATAGGTTCAAATGACACATATAAGGAAGAAATCATAGTAATCCAATATCATTTTAACTTAAGAAGTTTTGTCAGCAATTTGTCCATTGTATAATTGTATAGGAGAACTGAAAAAGCATTCAAGAATTTTTCAATATACATAGGGTCGTCTTGGCATCTCTGAACAAATCTTACGGGGAATTTGATACGGCTTCTTTTTCTTGAATTTGCCTGTGAGATTATTGTCATGACTCCACGGTCTTAAACTAAATAACAGAAGGACGAAAAACCAGCCAGGCTGTAATACGCAGCAAAAGAAAATTAATTTTCAAAGTTATAAAATGAAAATTTAAATGGATTCCCCTTAATGAGCACTTTGTAATTCCAATGAATGGTCCATAAATGTTTCCTCTCAAATAATATCTAAAGCCTAAAGCTAACATACAAAAGGTAATACGAATTAAAATAATTCCCGCTCTAACCACTGATATACAGGCATGGAGTTATAAAAAGCAATTTTATCGAACTTATGACGTGATATTTTGCAAATACTCCACATCGTAAAAGAATCCACCAATGTCAAATGCCTGAATTCGTCTATGTAACTAAGTTGCCTATCTATCCAATGGGAAATAAACCCAAAAAGATTTAATTATTGGAAACTTGGCAACTTCTATTTATAGATCCTACGCAATCTACAGACACTCCTAATATATTAAAATAAATTCTATACCCATATACAAAAACAAAACTATATTCGTTATTGAGAATCATTGCATTTTACTGTCATGACCAAAAATTACCAAAGATATAATATAGCTAAAAGCAATACCACCATCATAAAGAAAAGAAAGATTTATGGAAGAAAGCTTACATATTAACCAAACACACCTATGAGAATGAAAATACAATTACACATAAAAATATTTCATGAACGATATATAAATGTATACAAACAAAAGCAGTATGAAACTTCTATTTAATACATGCAAATTTGATTGTTCCTTGATCTGCCTGATGTCGATATTATGCTATGTATATTTAATTTAATTACTTGTTTGTTATTTAGTTTTAATATTTTTATTCCATTAAATGCTATTGTAATGTAACTTTGTTTACTGGATTTAATATTGTCCAGAATTGAGTTTAGCTCTGTTTGAACTGACTGAATTTTTCATTGATAAACACCTAATAATAGAAACTGTATCTAATTTCTGACCTTGATTCAGAACCAGTGACAGTTTTGGTAAACAACTTTTTTATTCTTTCTCAGAATAAGAACCATTGAGTTAAGTCAAGGCCATACCTGGAGTACGTATATGAAATGTGTTTATCGTTACAAACTTCTAATTTTTCTGGAAGGTTGACCCTCATCCGGGAATCTGTTTTGCGTCTTAAACTTGTGTATAACTGTTTTCTCTATACAAATTGTTCAGTCGAGCTTAATACGCTTGAGATGTCAAGTTACATTATGTTGTGACCAGTATGAGTTTAAATTTTATTTTATTGAATTTCAATTGATTCTTTTTCCTGGAAATGTATAAGTGCTTCTACAAAATTCTTGGACAAAGACATTCATTGAAATTTATACGGAATTTAAAACTGTAATAATATTTTATGTGATTCAACAAGGAACTGTTGATTACAACAGACGTTATTGCCTTCCATTTTGGCTTTCATAGAGGCCTGAACTCAGATTTATTCAAGATTTTTAATACTTTGACTTCTATTTTTTAATTTTTGTATTATTTTTGGATTTGATTTGTAAAACGGTAAGTTCTTTTTTTTTTCATTTTTCAACCCATATTCTAGGGAAATAAATTATTTGTTTAATTTGACAAAGTTTGTTGTCTTCACTCTATTCTCTTAATATTTATAAAAGCCTAGACTCCTAACATATATTTGCAAGAACCAGCTCTGCCTAAACAATCCGTGATTTTGGGGTTTTTTTAACAATCGATGAAGAAGTGTGTATAATATACACTTCAAACAGTTGTAAAGCTAAAATTATAGTCAAGCACTTCTTCTAGGTAGTGGAATAATTTATCTGAGGCTTATTAAATTTTCAGAGAAATAATATATTGGATAATCACCCATTTTTGTTTGCATGAACTAAAATATCATCACCCCACATCACTAGCATCAACATACATTTTAAATTATTGGTTGAGATCTATGGCTGAAAGAACTGGTGCACACGTAAAAATGGCCTTAACTTATCGAACACCGCATAATTCAACGCGTTGTAAAATTTAAGCAGGAAACGACTGAAGTCATGCATTTAATTTTATATTAAAACGTGAGGCGCAACAACACATGAGTTTGAGTTAGATTCCTTCCAAGCTGATGAATAAGTCTGTATTTGGCAAGACGATGTATAACACCTGGTTGAGAGTCAACATTGAAATAGCGATATGACAAACGTATGGAAGACTATGGCTTCGTCTTACTGAAGATATTTCGATGAAACCTTGGTAGCAATCCACAGGAATAAATTAAAACCTAAACTTAAAGAAGCAAATTTATGTTGTTTTTTGTGTTTGTGAATTCTATGTTTCTAATGTCGGACTTTCATTACAATGTTGTCAAATACGGCGAGCAGGCCGTGTTGCTGTTTACAGATACAAATTCTTTTTGCTTTGGACTTAGGCCAGACAATGTTTATGTGGATATGTTTGCTGTACGTCACAGGGTTGATTTCTCCGGCTGTCCCCGAGATGCTGTCAGTCCACTAAATAATTACAATCATGCTAGCACAAACTTGTTGGAACATTTCAGAAAGAGCACATGGATAATATTGAGGAGGTTATCGTACTAATATAAAAAATGTATTTGCTCAAGCTAGATGAAAAGAAAAAACACGCAATGGAAATCAAAAAGTTTTCATTCACCATGTTTCTCGCGATAAACAATTTATGAAGATGAAATCTTTTATATCAGCACAACCGGTGTTGAGCATGATACCGCTAACGACGTGGGTTCTTTGCATGATACCACTAACGACGTGGGTTCTTTGCATGATACCGCTAACGACGTGGGTTCTTTGCATGATACCGCTAACGACGTGGGTTCTTTGCATGATACCGCTAACGACGTGGGTTCTTTGCATGATACCGCTAAGGACATGGACTATCTGCATACGACGACAAAATATAATAGACTACAGCGTCAGAACTGGAATTCATTGGCACTTGAGAAACAAAAAGCGGATGCGTTAGCACCAAACGTTTTTGAGGAATAAAACATAGTTTCGTCATATACGACTTTTCAAATATTTTGTACAATGTTGCAAAACTTTTGTGACACATTGGACGAAATTAAAAGCACCACGAGCGTTGTTTACTTCTGAGCATGATGTTTTTATGGTGTCACTGCAACAGTAGCACATGACGCTTGTATTTGTAGCCAGAGATAATATTGCTTTTATTATAGAGGAAAATATATGTTGTTCTTGTTTTTGCAAGGTTTTATGTTCTAGGTGTCGCTGATTGCTAAATTTTCTAGTATCTCTAATATGAGATATTTTGCTCTTATCCAGTCTCAGGGTTTTCAATTATATTATCTGCTTTTTCGGCATTCATATGGTTCAAAAGAAGATTGGTGTCCTCCCTCTGATGACACTCAAATACACACTGTTGCGACAGCATTGTGTTTGATTTTGTATAGGATCCCAAAAATTTGACAGTGATACAGCTATTTCTATTTTTGCTGATGATATAACATTGTTTCTCCTTGGACGTTTCTTATCAGATACAAGGAAGTTTTACTATTACTACTGCTGCTGCTACTACTACTACTACTAAAAAAACAATAATAATGACAATAAAATGGGACGTCCAATGTCTTGTCAACAGAAATGGGAACGTCGACTGTCTTATCAACATAAAATGGGACGTCCAATGTCTTGTCAACAGAAATGGGAACGTCGACTGTCTTGTCAACATAAAATGGGACGTCCAATGTCTTGTCAACAAAAATAGGAACGTCGACTGTCTTATCAACATAAAATGGGACGTCCAATGTCTTGTCAACAGAAATGGGAACGTCGACTGTCTTCGTCCAAGTCTTGTCAACAGAAATGGGAAGGTCGACTGTCTTATCAACATAAAATGGGACGTCCAATGTCTTGTCAACAGAAATGATAACATCGAATGTCTTATCAACATAAAATGGGACGTCGAATGTCTTGTCTACAGAAATGGGAACGTCGACTGTCTTATCAACATAAAATGGGACGTCCAATGTCTTATCAACAGAAATGGGAACGTCGACTGTCTTATAAACATAAAATGGGACGTCCAATGTCTTGTCAACAGAAA
This sequence comes from Potamilus streckersoni, assembly GCA_016746295.1. Lineage (NCBI taxonomy): Eukaryota > Metazoa > Mollusca > Bivalvia > Unionida > Unionidae > Potamilus > Potamilus streckersoni. The sequence continues at coordinate 654,080 of JAEAOA010002079.1, forward strand.
TGGGAACGTCGACTGTCTTATCAACATAAAATGCGTCCAATGTCTTGTTAACAGAAATGGGAACGTCGACTGTCTTATCAACATAAAATGGGACGTCCTATGTCTGAACGTCGACTGTTTTATCAACATAAAATGGGACGTCCAATGTCTTTTCAACAGAAATGGGAACGTCGACTGTCTTATCAACATAAAATGGGACGTCCAATGTCTGAACGTCGACTGTTTTATCAACATAAAATGGGACGTCCAATGTCTTGTGAACAGAAATGGGACCGTCAACTGTCTCGTCAGCAGTGACTATTGTAACTATACTTTTGGGCAGTATTATCAGCTTGTTATAGCGAGATAACGCTTTATTATCCTTAAACATTTAGCACTGCATAGTTTTACAGGCATCGGCAACCATTTAAGAACTGAAATATCAGGGCTGCTCAATTGTAGAGTGCTGCGTACTAAGTAATTTTCGTCCCTTTAATATAATTATCATTTTTACCAGAATTGAACAAAATTTCCTTAACGAAAGTAAATATCAGCCTTTACACATGTGGTTTATGATAATACCACAACTGCTAATATTATAAGGTCACATGACTAACTTATGGAGATACAAATCACTTCTCTGGACATCATTTACAAACAGAGCAAGAATGAACACTCAGTGATAATAGGAAATCATTTTACTAAAACGACTATCCTGGAGTGTATACAAGCTAGAAAAGATAAACAATAGTCTGTCATTATCAAGTATGAAAATTGTCCGCTTCGATAAATAACACAAATTGTGACATTGTATTCATTAATACAGTGACAAAACTGCCAATAATTTTGGAGAATATTAAGATTATTTTTATCAAAAAAGTTTTGTAACTTTGCAAAAGAGGATTTTCTGTAAAATGATGGTTTCAGACACATACCTCTTTCTTTGTGAAATTTGGACAAATGAATAAATAATGACAATAGTCCTCGAGTGTTTCCTCAACAACGTATAGTCTCAACGACCGGTCTCAACGTGGAGTTTGTGATTAGAAGTATTTAAGTGGTAAAATATGGATTCCAAGGTAGTTGTAATAAGTTGTTTTCCATCTTCATGGTTTCTAAACAATGGTATTTATTTTTCTTTTAGAAGATAGAGTTCATGACGATTATCCTTTCTATATATAAATGGCTTTTAAAGTTTATGTTATCATTCGTTTTGCTGCCTCTGGAATCTTAATAAATTCATAAAAATGGGGTGAAGTCTCCAATCATTATCAAAGTGTTTTTAAGCTACTCATACATTTATAAGTAATAGTGTTAGCATTGTTATTGTAGAAGATTATTTAATAGAGGTGTCTTGATTTCTTTAGCCCATTTTTGCTATTGACACAATCCTATCTACTACTTCTACCAATAAGTTTCCTTCCTGATTCTGAATGCAGTATGCAAGTGGGAGTACTTTTTCTAAGTTTCATAATAAAATTTTTAAAAAAATTCGTTATGCAATTCGTTTTGTGGTACTTTTACACGCATATCGTAAAACGGGTTATATAGAATGATTGGAAAGACGCACTTTCATTTGTATGGTAAGACTCAAGTATCTTATTTTTCGGTAAAATATATGCAAGGTCTTTCTTGTTTTATTTACATTATATGCAATAGACTTCGAATGTTGAAAAAATAACATCTAAATGTTCATTTTCAGTACAAATGTCTAATTGATTATTGTCAATCAATAATCTGTATTTATCATTTCTTTGTGTCCCAAAAATAATAATTTTTGTTCTTGTGTTTTTGAGATTCCATATTTATACAACGGAATATTCGTGAAACACATTTAAATCATGTTGGAAGAGTTTCCGTCAGTGTCAAAAATTATAGTGTCATCAGCGTGACAAATTTATAGAGTTCATTTCAATTAGTATTTGTATCCTTCATGTTAGTATTTTCCAATAATCCTCTGGTTTTTCACTTTCTTTTTCAGCAATTTTTTTGCGTGAAACTGTTTTCGCTTTTTATGTAAAGGTTAGTTGGCTCTTTTCATATTGTAATATCATTTTTATTTTGATAAATAAAATTTGATTGATATTTAAAAAGAACAAAACATTTTGCAGCATAGTTGTTAAATAAAGATGAGATCAACGTATTCAGACTGTTGGTATCATTTTACCTATTGGTGGATTCAGGTCAGTGCCGCATGAGTGTCCCTGTCGTTCCATAGTCCCTATGAAAATCTAGTGGTTTACATTGGTTGAGTGACCGCAGGTGCTGTATTTATCGTTGGAGACTGGTAATTTAAACAATGGAATAAACAATAAGGGACTGCTTCGTCAACAGATACCGTTTATATCACCATGGTGGCAAATGTGATGAAATTTTACAGGCGAAATGTGGATCGAAATCATGACTTGACTGGCCTAAGGTGGTGTAGAAAAAATAGTTGCCTGTGTTTGGGGAAGTTGTATAGTTTTACGGAGTGAAAGGAATACGGTACGGAACGTTGATGAAGAGAAACCATGCGGTTGATACACAAATTGAAAGTTTGAGATTTCTGGTCTTGTATTGATTAGAGTAAAATTTATTTATAGAATGGACACGTTGGGGTTTCTAATTTACAACAGAAGTCGTATGGAAGTGTCTGGAAAGTTGGGGAAAATTTATGACCTCTAGCGGAATCGCGCCAGGTTTTGACACCGCCCTGTCAAGCAAATATCCCTGGTTTATTACACTATCTTCTGCCATCTTGTTTTTTTTTGTTGTTGTTGTAATAATCTCATATTATCATCAAGAAAAACTTACATGGTTTTGTGATAGAAACTAAAGCCAGCATTTAACAAAGAGTGACCGTCAATGTAAAGTGAGTAAAGATCAGACATTATTATCATATTTTGGAGCGTCGATTTAGACGACAGAATAGTTATAACAGAAGTAGTTCAGAAATTTGCCAAACCAACAATCAAATCGTTACCACATCTTCCATACATACATTGTAAAATTATAACTCGTACCTCGTGTCTTTTCAAGAAGTAATTTTTTTCCTGTCATAGGTTCCCAACATCTGGTCTAACTTATATTTCCTTACCGTCATAAACCTGGCGTGACAGGATAGTTGGATCAAATAACGCTGGTTACATAAGCAAATTATAATTAAATAGCTCAGACCGTAAATAGTGTTTATTATCGTATTTACTGATCACTTTTATTTCAAAATATGAGCACAAGGAACAAGGAACTGATAAAATATCAAGTAACAAATAAACTATTATACTCTTTTGGACAGCACATAGCAGAGAGAAAAATAAAAATAAAGTTTTTGTGTAAACTGGAACCCAATTTTGTGCTGTTTGTTTGTTTTTTTTTTCTTTTTAAAAACGGGAACACACTAAAAAGAATTTAAATTACTTTGAAGTACATTTAATATAGTTTGAAGCTCATGTGAAGCAGTGATGACAAATCTTATTCTTGACAAATGATTTCTGTTTTAACTAAGTCTTATCATCATGTGATACGAATACTAGTATACTAGTACAACACTGAATAATTCATCTTCAAAGTTTTAAAATATTCAATCACTTCATGTTCACCCATTAATTGATATAGTAACCATTTCAAAGTAGTATGATGTTTTACTTTGATCATTCATAGAAAACAAAACCAGTTGGAAAAACTTACTTGCTCTAAAAATGCAAACACAAATTGATATAAAAACTAGCTGTAACTTTATTTTATTAACAATTTTATTAACAGTAGAAGCCGTTTTAGTTCCTAACATTATAAACAATGATATTAGACGATGACGATGCCAGAAAAGTTCATGCGTGAAAAACAATTGGAGTACACAGTTTGAAAAAGGACAGTTTTAAAACCATATCAGTCAATAATTATGAAGTAAACAGTTTGGAAAGAGTCTTATTTAAAATATTAACATTTAATAATTATGGAGTGAACAATTTCACAAGGGTCAGTTTTAAAACCATAATAGGCAATAATTATTGGAGCTAAACTGATTCCCTAATCATGATTCTCGATAAAGATGCATACTGTTGATTAATGGACAGTAAACATAATTTCCGATAATCATATATAATGTTGACCAATTGGCTCCTGTTCAGTTTGGCAATATCGTAAATGCTTTAGTAATACAACCACACCCTTTTTTCTTTTCCATTGCGAACGGTCTATAGTCATATGCTACATCCCCGTTGGTTTGTATCCCCCCTACCAATTTCAATAACTAAAACGTTTAACGTGATAAAAAGTGCACAGAACTAATTCAACTGAATCATTGATTTATAATTTTTAACCTGACTGTGACCAGAATGGCACTAATACTGGTATCCCTTTGCACCTTTCATGCTTAACGGACTTTCCATACTAACACGACGCCATATTCCGTACACTATGGGGTAGTTTATTTCCATCCGACAACATAATAACGTAATTCATCCTATTCGGTTACTGCCGGATAAATCTGTAAATTGCCATAACGTTGAGTTGGGAATTACATTCATTTTCACACATGAACATACTAATGAAACCACTTGTTAAATTCATGTGAAAGGCAATTTTTTCTCTCATTCTTTTCCTTTGCTTGATTCGACCTTAAATATCGGAAGCAGACGACATATGTATGTACATCTTTAGTAGCATATACACCCCATTGCTGAAAATGGAATTGTCCAGGAACTTGAAATGGGTCTTAGGCAAGTCCGTGAATAATAATGACAACTTCTGTTAAGCATGAAACACGAAGACAATGACGGTGTTAAGGCCATTCTACTCGCAGTCTGGTTAGAAAATATAAATAAATGAATGAATTGACTAAGTTCTTTGCACTTTTTACCAAATTAAAGGTTTCCGTTATTGAATTGGGCAGGGGGTACAAACCAACGGGTTAGTAGGCTCGGACTATAGATTTAATTTTCGACATACTGTTTCTTTTAAAACATGCTTTGTTGACAGGTTTGTTTCCGTCCATTACCAGACTGGAACCTCCTGTTACCTAAATATTCAGTTTAGCATTATCTGTTTCTTTACAATATTGCAATCTAAATTGTGTCCACGCCATTTTCTGCATCACCTGTCATGCACATAAATTAGCTATAATCATAATTAACATCATCATCATCATCATGATTGCATAATTGATTGGTTAGAAGCATTATATAAAGACGAAACAGATCAGTCTGTGACTCTACACTCGGATTTCAATTTTGTATAGATTGGATGTTATATTCGTATGTTGTTACCTTATATTTTTGTACTGAATTCATCTTGGTGTCGTTCTGAAATCTAGAATCATTTAAGACTTTTTCTATTTTTATGGTTTAAAAAATAAAATTGTACACTTTCTTTTTTAATTTGTGCTACTAACACCTGCCTATATGGAAGTAGAAAGCATGCTTCTTATCAACCAGAACAATAATCTTGAATACATGAAGCCAATGTATTTTCATAATGGCGCTACTCGTCAAAAGTTCCGCCTTGAGTTCATAGAAGTACGTCCAAAAAGTAATTAAACAAAAGGACAATGTTCACAAGGTGAAAATATTCATGACTAATGTAAATGAACAGTATTTCCTGTATCGTTTAATTGTGAACATAATACATAATGTAATATAAGTGATATGTTTATATTAATCAAGCAATTTCCTTTGTCAGTGTTCAATTAGAACAATTTGATACAAACTAAGAAGCATGTGCGTTACAGCATCAGTATTTCGATATTAATATTCATGTCATAACAACAAGACACACCAAAGAATGCTTAAGGAATCAGATTGCGTATAAAATATCTCATCAATGTGGGTAAGCATGGTTCGTGAGCTTCAGGACGAAACAGTATCCGTACTGATATATAGAACGTGTATCTTTCTTAGTCATTAGACGTTGAGCAACCTGACAGCGATGTGCAATTTTGTCCTCAAAACAGCGTTTTCCTCAGATAGATGTTAAATCGAAAAAACTGGGTAAGTAAGAAAAATCATATTTTTAAAATTGCCAACGCATCTTGCATTTTTTATCGATGTACTGATCGCAATAAATTGCTTAATGTTGGTATTTCATTCTTCATTACATTTCTGAACAACGAATTTTAAAATACACAAATTCGATAATAGGTATGTTTTGGGAGAGATATATAACAAAATTACTGTTTCTAATAGATAGATAGATAGACCGATAGATAGATAGATAGATAGATAGATAGATAGATAGATAGATAGATAGATAGATAGATAGATAGATAGATAGATAGATAGATAAATAGATAGACGGCTATCAGAGTGAAGAGCTATGTCCAAAAATCGATTTAGCTTCAACAACAACAATTTACTGGTCAGTACAATGAATACTATATAATAAAACGTGTCAAAATCCTCATCGCTTTGTACATATGTCCAACATCCCTTTAGAATTGACAGTCACACTTTCATGTTATATTGTATCAAGGAAATTTTTTGGTTAGGTGGCTTGTTGTGATTGTGACACTGTTATACTTTCAATGTTATATCATTCATAGGAAAGTTTGGGTTTTGGTGTCTCGATGTGTTTGTTTCTTTGTTTTACGTTCAATGTTATATTGTATCTGGGCAAGTAGAATAAAAAAAACTTTTCTACCTGATCATAAGTCCATCTTCGTTTTTGGGACCATGATAGACAAGTGGCTGGCGCAATCGACTTTACAGTTCACTCAAATTTCACCTTTTTCTGGATGGGTTAAGTTGTTGGTTCTACCACTGTAGATATGTGAGAAAAATTGGCAGTTGCTTCCCGTAGGTCGATGGTTCTTCCTGGAATCTTTCCAGGCTTGTAATCTGCCAACTATTCTTACACCCATGCATGGCTTATCATATGTGAAAAATGGCAATCCACCAAATAAAAAATGTATCTACATTTATATATTATATGTGTGTGATATAAGCAAATAATAAACTGGAAATCGTCATTTTATAGCAGCGTTCACTGCAATGAAACTTTTATATATATATATATATATATATATATATATATATATATATATATATATATATATATATATATATATATATATAACTGTAATTGCTTATATAATCAGTTTGTGAATCCAAAAATAGATATATGCTCCTTCAAAAAAAGTATATTTACTTACAAGTTTTTTGTACGTGATTCTTATATGAAATGTGAAATTTAATCTTGTTTTGCTTTATTGGTTCATCAATGTTTTAAAAGACTGGTGTACAAAATCGGATTATCACCAGTAATGAGTAGATAACATGAGCAATATTTGACAGTTGGTTAGTCCCGTAGGAGTAACTTAGTAACCTCATCGTATCAGTATGTACTGATAAAACATATACTACTCATATGTACTAAATATTAATATTGTTAGTCTCCCTATAGCTAAATAACACTGACAAGAGGTCATGCTAAAAATGGGAAAATCCCGGCCTTTAATCGTTTCATGCCAAACACTTATTGCATAGCTGTAGTTTATATTAAAAATATACCTAAATAATATAGGATTATTAGTTAGTCAAATGAAGTTAAGCTAAACGTGTTTTATTTTTGTGTCTGGCTTACTAGCATATAATAAAGCATTCAGGTAGTTTGTACCTAATCTAACTAGAATACAAACAAGTAAAACAGGCATTAATGGAAAGGTCAACAATCACGGTTAAAGTAGTTCACAAGACTAAATATGGGTCTACAAAACAGGAGTATCCGAGATAAACACGGGAGCAGCAGGGAGGGTTAACCATACAAAATTTTTGCTTGTGAAATTAACCTGAAATAAGGGTTCCTACAGAGGCTGAAAAAAGGGTCAATAACCCTAAACCAAAATATTTAACTTTTATTTTACCGTTCGGACGGTTATAAACCACATGAGGTTAGCTTAGTTTTGTTATACTATTATTGACTTTTTTTTACCCTGATTTTATTGAACTATTTTTTACGTTAAAAACACGAGCAAAAATTTTGTAGAGGTTCACCCTCCCTGCTGCTCCTGACTTTATCACCTGACTGTAAGGATATTAATATCAGGACTTTTAACAATAGATTTGGGTTTTTAAACAGATATACAGTTCATAAACAGATGGTCAAGGGGAACTAACCAAATATTTTATCTAGACCAATCTAGGATCGTATATATAAATTAATATAAAACGTCTCCCCGCGCAGGTCCACAATATTACCATCTTGATTTGTGAGTTTGAAATTCATTCTTGACAATAACGGATTATGTACACGCAGGTATACTTGAATAATTGGCTCAGATATAATCAGCCAGCCCGGGGGGGGGATTGGATACTAGATGAATATAATATATACCCCTGCTGAGCCTGATTAGACTTAGAGAGGTCAAAATGGTAGCTATTATCAATTATATCGCAAACTAGATTCAGTGCGATGGTGGATGTTATATTAACAATATTAGGTGAGATATGACGACCTGTTCCATATGGATCACTATTATATTTGAGGATTGCTTGGGGGTGGAATTAATTTTTTCCAGGAATTACAATATT